>JANAWD010000575.1:0-26682 GCA_027627245.1 Meripilus lineatus | reverse complement strand
GTGGTGGTGGTGGAGGAGGAGGAGGAGGAGGAGGAGGAGGCGGTAGCGGTGGTGATGTTGGTGTTTGTGTTGGTGGTGGTGCACGTCCTGGAGCGTCACTGGATCCCCAATGAAGAATAGCTTAAAAGCACAACCGGATAATGCTTACCTCCGTATGTCTGAATTAGACCTGGCTCGACCTGCTCTGTCACTTATAGAAGGCGACGATGAATAGTTCATTACGGGTGCTAGAAAATTGTCAGGCGGTTTCACGTCAGGAGACGAGTTCTCACTCACCAAATCTGCGTGAAGAAAGTGAGATGTGCAAGTTAATTTGCACTAGAGCGAAAGAAGCTTGGGTGCCGGTCGAAGACTACGTAGTGGTGGAAGAGCGTTTGATAAACGAAGGGATGAAATCAACGTTTGAGTGCGAGGGGGTGAGTGACGGGGAAAATGATGGGCGCTGGAAAGATGCTCACGAGCAACGTTGAAGGCGACGTCGGGTTGCTCAACAGAGCGCCGGTCGCCCGAGCACATTCTCAGAACACATTGGAGAACATCGTTTCTTCCACCTCCTGCTGAGATCTACAGGTTCTACGCGTCCTATTCTTGGAGATCAGGGACAGATCACGCCACCGTGTACAGTCTCGTGATTGTATGATATGATGTCTTTTGAAAAAATCTAGACCCGCCCCGACTCCAGCAAGGTTTCTTGAGCCAACCCTAACCCCAGAAACATGAGACGTCTTCCTACCCGTTCTCAAGGGCTTCCTTTTTTGGGACCCACTCTCAACAAGCGCCCAAAGGAGGGTCAACACGAAGGTGTCGGCACACGTGATTTATTTCCTTATATGCAACACCCAGGGCTTCCTTTTTTGGGACCCATTCTCACCAAGCGCCCAAAGGAGGCTCAACACGAAGGAGGTGGCGGGAGCACGTGATCTGCTTAGTCAGTTTGTCAACATTAGGTATATTTGTAATATGGAAGCGCCCGAAACATGTCCTGTAGTTAAACCGGCTTTTAGAGGCCGGAATCGAAACTTGGGGTCTACATGGTTGGTAGTTGAACCGGCTTTTAGAGGCCGGAACCTTCGTTTTTCGAGCAGTAGGTTGAAGTTGAACCCCTGAAGTTCTCTTTCTCCGACATACTGGCCGGGCTCAGTATTCTCATCAGCACTATCCGTATACAATACTATCTGGTTGTATATTGTGACAAATAGCCTGTCTCTATTTGCTGCGTTGTACAACTATTGGCTGTAGTAGAGAATTGTGGACAATGAATCCGTCGTCACTGACTCGGCGTTGCCGCGAAATATCTTACGATAACCGTATTTTGTGGGGAAAGGGTGACCCTATGTAGTTTATTCGGAGTCAAAGCGTGCGATACAAATCCTTCAAACCTGATATACTAACACTACCAATGGAATCAAGAAACAGCAGGGATAAACGTCTCCTCAAACTGAAAGGGCTCAAAATTCGACCCGTCACAACCAGTGAAGTTAATCATAAACTCAATCCTGTGCTTGCAATCAATACGCAACCTCCCATAATCCCACTTGTCTCCATACTCCTTATATTCCCCAAAACCTCGAATATCCACCTTCCCATACTCTTCTCCGTCCAGCACCCTTTCCCAATCGCGTTCTCCAAGTGCGTTTGGGGCTTGCGACGTTCCCTCTGGTTCCCATTGGATATGACGCGCGACGTCGAACATGCTAACGAGGATGCCGAATTTCTTCACCGACAAGGTGTGAAGAGCTTCAAGAAACGAATTGTCGACGACTTGCGGTAGACGCTGGTGCAACCGAAGCGCCATGTCCAACGAACACTGCCATCGGAATATGTTGAGTAGATTACCTGAATACCCCGAGGGCTTTAGTTTGTCGACAAGGCGGACGCTGAGCCGATGAAGCTCCTCTTTGCGCCTCTGCAGGCTCTCTCGTGATGAGCGCCCTGCACACACGAAGACGAGATGTATGACTCGCAAGGTTTCTTCTTCGTTGACAGAGTCGAAGAGGATGTTTTCCGCGCATTCAATCGCAACATCTAGAACTGTTCAGGGTCAGGAAATACCACCCGGTATCATGTCGATAACTTACTATTGTCGTTGATCTTGCCAGGCAGGTCGATCAACGTCGGCGACTTGAGCCTTCTTGAGATGAAATTCTTCAAAAAGTCTCGAGAAGGGATGGAGAGGACCGCTTGCAGCAACACACTCGCCATTCGGAATCGAGCCGTATCCAGATCGTCCCAAGGTGAACGAATCCATCGAAGCCTCTCCATGAGAACGAGGGCGCTGAGCTCCTCATTACCGAGTTGAAAACCATCGGATTTCTTGAGGGCGCGGTGAATCATCTTGCGGATACATGCAATCAGACTGGTCAATACGGACTGGGATTCGGCGGTACTGAACATGTTAAAGACTTCCAAGTCGTTGCCAACACGAGGATAGTCGATCAGAGCGGTAAGAGTCCTGATAGAATTGAGAGGTTGACTGAGGTCCACGCAAGACGTCACCATCTCCCAAACATCGAGGCTTTTTGATGTCTCGTACGTGTAACGTAACACTTCCGCATCGTATTTGATGTCCCTGGAAACCTCGCCTTCGTCTTCCTCTGGTCGTCCGACAAGGTTCCTGAGAGTCATTCTACCTGCGGAAAGAAGTCCCTTCAGGAACGGTGCCTTGTATGGACATGACGCAAAGAATGCAGGTAGAAGAGTGGTCGTCACGAGAAAAGTGAGCCAGACAGCGACGAGACTGGTGACAATACAGCCGATGACCTTGTGAACCGTCCGAGTGAAGATGATGAGTCCGACAAGGAAGAGAATCACCGCCACTTGGAGAAGAAGGGGGAGGAATCCTGCGATTTCCGAGACTTTGAATGCGCGGAGACCTCGCAATCGGAAGAGTCTGACACGGCGACGCTCCTCGGGAGTGACATGAATTCGTGGCATATTCTCGGTACCACTGTTTGACCAGCATACCGAGAGATGCGGAGATGATGCTGAGAATGAGTGCACAGAACCATAATGCGTTTGTCCAGACGAGATTTGTGTCGGGATTGAAAGATGGCAAATCGGCGGGGCTGTGAGTGGCATCGATGTTTCCAGGGTTCACCGAAAGGCTTGCGAGCTGTTGGGAGATTTGGAGGAGGATCTGAACCGAATCCTGGGATGAATCCCTTTGAAGGAGCCTATATGCCTCGACTATGAAGGCAGTGAGAACGGCAGAGAATAAACCAGCCTGGGGAATGAATGAGGGCATGAACGAGATGGGGGATGAAGGAAGCGTACAAAGACGAGAAGGGTGTCGATGTTTTCGTTATGACCCTTGATCTCCTGTTCGTCTGACTTGTGGTGCATCGTAGCAATCCCATCCCAGCCATCGGTATTCTTGAGGGAAACCTGGGGAAACTCCCTTTCAATTTCCTTACAATCCATCTCAAACCACGGTTCCTCCTTCTCTGGCACTATCTCCCTCTCACGGTTCTGTTTTTGAATGACTGTAGACGTTATAAGATTACATTAATGAAAGAGCTCACCTTGCGTGCATCCATACTCATTATCGGAATTGAAGACTGATTACTATATACTTCGTCGTCGGTTTGTGGGTCCGGTTTTGAATGAATGTATGCAACTAAATGCTGAGGGGTACTACGAGGTAAACAAGCCATATGAGCGCTTCTCTATATCACGCTAGGAGAAGAGACATACCCCCAACGTTTTACCACTTCCCTAACACGCTGAAGAGTGGTGGGTGAAGAAGATAGAGAGATGGCACTGGGATAGTGCAAAGGTTGCTAGGTAAAGGGCGCGACGAATAAATTGGGCCGTCATTGTTGCGCGAAGCTCATTGACAGACATTATGTCATCTCTGGGTCCAACACACTCGTTGCATGCGCGACCAATTGTATCCTCCTTTGTCGAATCAGGGTGGGAACTCCTCTCTCAAGGAAAGAGCTCCGAGTCATCCACACCAGGGCTTCCCGAGATAGTGCCATAGTTGGAACAGTGAGGTCCTCGAACAAGTCACAGTATCTGGCATGACATGTCGACATCGGACAACACAAGAGATATCAGGTCAAAAAGTTGGGCAAGAACTTGAATGACGGCGCAGAATCACACGGAAAGAAAGACGACAGACTGACAACAGAGGGCGGGGGTTACAAGCGCTTAAATTCGGCATCGGCCTCCGAGTCAGTTCCGAGTCCGCCCGATGTCGCCCTCCTTGACATGTTACATATCGTGCACATCGACGTTGAGACAATAGAGAAGGCTCTTGCACGCACGGCATCAATACGCTCGAGGTTATACGGAAGAAGAGAATTGACGCGCCTTCCAATGGTTCCTTGTGCGAGTTGTTGAAGATGGTTCAGTGTGTTCGTTTGATAATCTCCTTTTTTTCAGGTTAATATGCGTCCTCCAGCATTGTACAAAGGGGCTTATTTGAATCACACTAACCGTGATTATACTCTAGGAATACAGGAAGAAAGCTCACGAACTGCGTTCGACTTGGACAGACTAGAGCTGATGTTCATTCAACATTGAACGCAAACCCTTGGGCCATCCGTTTCCATTTTCGTAGTTCAAGATGAACTCCATTCGGTATTTGCAATCAACCTGCAATCTCTGGGAATTCCATTCATCTCCATACTCTCCGACGTCCTTAACCTCTACCTCAATACCCTCGTCCAGGCTTTGAGACCAACCGATCAATGCATTTGGCACCAGTGCATCCGACATTTGCAATGTCCCCGATGGCTTCCCCTGGGTATACTCTCCAAAATTGTTGTACGTCGTCTCCTTCACATATGACTTGAACATCTGTATTGAGCGTGTGTGAAGGACACCAAGCACTGCCTCGTCGATAACGCCCGGGATTTGCATGTGCAACTTCATCGCCAAGTTCAAAATGCAATGCCACTTGAACGTTATGTAGAGATCCTCTTCACTTGAGGGTGCGGGCAAGGCCTTGACCGTGGCAGTAAGGCGACACACGAGTGGTGGAAATAGATCCTCGAGGACGTGCCAGTCTTCTATAGCCCGCCTTGCACAGAGGAATGTGGCACCACACAATTCCATGAGGTCATATTCGTCTGCATTCTGGAGTTGTCGATCTACCGTTTCCACAAAAGCTGACACAGCTGGAGTCCGGGATTCAGATTTGAAGATATACACCACCCCTGAGACGGCAGATCACTTACGATGTTTGTGAGTACTCCCCCAGGATTCACTCTTATCAATACCGCTATCCAATATCCCCGAGATGTATTTGAACAGCGGCCGTGGATAAAAGGGGATGGACAGGGCCTCTTGCATGAGCACGGTAGTCATCTTGCGCGTAGCGTGATTCATGCGAGTAGGGAACCGTCCCACGAGATCGCTGCTGCACTTGTCCAATAGAAGGAGCGTCTCTGCCTCACGATCCCCAAGGCTTCTCCTTCCTTCGAGTGCGCGAATGAAGCACCATCGAAGGCAAGTTACCAAACCCTTCACGACCACGCTGCCCTCATACCAGAAAAGAGAGTCCCATGCATCCCATTGGAGGGTAATAGACCTCTCGGATCCGGGATGCCTCTTATTCGTCACCGAGGAGAGTATCTCCAACGACGAAAAGGGGAAACAAGGGTCCACACAATCCATGACCTTCTCCCATCCATTCAGATTTTCTGAAGCTTTGTATGCATCAAGCAAGACTTCGCTGTCAAACAACGGCTGCTGTGAAACCTGAAGCTCTGCATCATCGCCACCCACAAACAGCGAGCAAGGCATTTTGCCAAAGGCTGAACGAAAACCTATCCGCTCGGTCATCCTACTTGACACCCGATAGAGGGATTCCATAACTCGCTTGAATTGCAAGGTGACGGGTTTGAGAAAAGGGGTCTTGTATGGACACGACGATGAGAACCATGGAAGAGAGGTAGTGACCACGAGGAATCCAAGCCAAACAGCCACGAAACCTGTGACGGCCCATCCGAGGCTATCGTTGATACCTCGAGTGAATAGCACTAGACCAACAAAAAAGAGGACGAGGGATATTTGGAGGAGCAGTGGAAGGAAAGCTGCGATTTCAGAGACCTTGTACTTGCGTAGCCCGCGAATGCGAAATAGGCGAACTCGACGTTGCTCCTCGGGTGTGACATATGGATTATTGAGGTATTCCCTGAGCCACTGCTTCACGAGCATACCAAGGGATGCCGAGGTCAAGCTGAGTACAAGTGCGATGAACCAGAGGACGTTCAGCCAGACTGAGCGAGGTTCTGGAGTGAACGTCTCGACGGGCAACGAGGTTGGAATATATGTCGAGTTGACAGATCCTGGATTAATGGCAAAACTGGCCATTTGCTGCGAAATCTGGACAAGGACCTTGACTGTAGCATCAGCCGAGTCACGCTGCAGCAGCTTGTAAGCCTCAACAATGAAGGCGGTGAGGACGCCGGAATATAGACCGGCCTGCACAAGATGAGAGAAAATATCAAAACAAATGTTGGATGCTCACGAATACCAGTCAAGTATCAATATTCCCAGTGTGGTTTCCGACCATCAGCGAATCTTGATTCTGGAGCATCTCATCCACGACTTTCCAGCCATCCTTGTGTGCGAGTTCCGGGTGTTCATTCTCCAGATCTGCACACCGCCGCTGGAATTGCTCTCTTAACTCGTTCAGGTCCTTTGCACCTTCGAAGATCTTATTGGCTGGCTTCGCCTCACGTTTGGTAGAAAAGGGTTTGGACTGCGGCTAAGACCAATAGGTCATCGTAAATCATGTCGACCAGATGAAAGGAAGACAAACCTGTACGATTGAAGTCCCAGTAATTGTTGAGGTTTCGGTTGAGTTCAGACCTCGGGGCGTTGGTCCCTTCCTGAAGTCACAACGGGGATTTGACGCCATTGTTTCCGAATTGAATGGAGTATCATGATCAATTGGCTATTCAAGTGAATGCCAATGCCAAGTTCGGTAATTTAAAGGCCATAGATACAAATTGGACGTACTCTGGTAGGTTCGACAATTGGTTTGTCATACGTTGGTATACTCATTGGGTTGGTATCGATCGGTCTATATGGTAGATGAAGAGAGCAATAGTGACACAGCCTACATCGCCAACGTGTTACTGCCTCGAACGAAAAGGCGCTGTCTGCGTGAACAGTTCCCATGATCATTGAGTGTGTTATGATTCGTTCGAATATGCCGTAGGTTCATGCACCGTATTTCACCATTACATGGCAAACCGTTGAAAGAACGTCGAGAGAGATCACAATGAGCGAAAATATGTACTTTGAATCAATTCCCTATTAGTATTCGTAGCCAGTGTACTGGCGAACAAGGATAACGAGAATTTCGACAGAGTAAGAGTAGAACAAAAGAGTAATTACTTTCAGAATTTGTGATCCTTCAATACTGACCGGAGGAGTTCATCAAACCAAACCTCATAATTCAGCATGAATTCCATTCGATGCTGGCAATCGACCTGCAACCTCTGTCGATCCCACTGGTCCCTATACTCCGTATACTCCCCTCTATTACGAAGCTCTACCTCGGCGTACTCGCCCAGAACTTGATCCCAATCGATCGACCCAATCAATGCGTCTGATGTTTGAGATACTCCCCTATGTCTTCCCTTGATATACTTGCCAAACTTCCCGTCCTCCACATACAGATTGAACATCTTCACCGAGTGTGTGTGTAGGGCTTCGAACAGTGCCTTGTCAACGATGCCTGGAGTTCTCTTGTGCAGCTTCATTGTCATGTCCAGTACGCAATGCCATCTGAAAACGTTCTGGGGGTCTTGCCAACCCAAAGGGCCTGGCAGTGATCCAATTTTGGATGCGACGCAACGTGAAAGTGGAGGGATTTCATCTTGAAGGAGTGCCCGACTCTCTTCCGTGGATCGTCCTGCACAGAAGATAATTCCACCACACTGGTGGAGGATATTGGCACCATCTCCAAGATCCATCATTTGCTTTGATGTTTCAAAGAAAGCACTCATGACTAGACGGTGAATTCAGAGTCGCGTAACTCGAACAGATGTAGCAAAGTACTTACAAGTGTTACCAAAGTATCGCCATATTTTCAGAGAGCCAACACCACCTTCTAAAAGCCTCGAAGCGAATTTGGAAATCGATCTGGGAGCGAAGGGCGCAGATAGTGCACCTTCCAGGAGTACGGAGGACAGTTTCCCAAGTGCACGATCCACGCTACTGGAGCCCCAGTGTAGTATGAGATCATCACTGTATTCGTTCAACTGAAGCAGTGAGTCCACGACTTCGTCACCAAGCTCCAAATTCTCCTTTTCTGAGTCAAATGACTGGACAATCCTCAATCGAATGCATGGTGCCAAGCTCCTCACGAACAGCCGTCTTTCATCCCAGGATAATCTCCGCCAAACACCTCGAGTGAGGGTCTTTGATTCTTCAGCAGGGAAATATCTTCGGTTGATCACCGAAGGGAGTCGAGCAAGTGATGTGGAAGGGTCTTGTGGATCCACGGCACAATGAATGACTGTTTCCCAGACGTTCGCATTGCCTGATGTCTTGTATGCATCAGCCAGGATATCAGTATCGACCGACGAGATTTTTGAGACCTGAGTTTCTGCATCACCCAGCGTAAACAGCTTTGAAGGTAGTCGATAATAGAGCCAGTCGAAGTCAATTTCCAAGGCGATTCGCTCCAACAGGCCATTGAGATAGTTGAGGACTCGCTTGAATTGCAAAGTGATCGACTTTAGATATGGGGTTTTGTAAGGACAGGATGCCGAAAACCAAGGAAGGATGGTAGTAATGATAAGGAACGCTCCCCAGGCGGCTACAAAGCTGGTAATGACCCATCCAATGGTCGCGTGGATGCTTCGGGTGAAAAGAACGAGGCCGGCGAAAAAGAGAATGAGGGAGATTTGGAGGAGCAGGGGTAGGAAAGCCGCGATTTCGGAGACCTTGTACTTGCGTAAACCGCGGACACGGAATAGCTGAATCCGCCTCTGCGCGTCAGGTGCAACGTCAGGAAGATTGAGATATTCTCCGAGCCATTGTTTGACGAGCATGCCGAGGGATGCCGTGGCGAGACTGAGAATTAGTGCGACGAACCACAGGCCATTCAACCACACTGAACTTCGTTCTGGGATGAATGGGCCTGTAGGGAGCGAGGGTGGAACGTAGGTGGCATTGGCAAACCCCGAATTAATGGCGAAGCTACCCAATTGTTGCGAAATTTGAATGAGGACTTGTAGGCTAGCCTCTGAGGAATCGCGCTGCAATAGCTTGTAAGCCTCGACAGCGAAGGCTGTGAGGATGGCGGAGTAAAGACCGGCCTATACAGCTCAATATAAACACCGAGTACCTGCAAGACCAGGGGAATACCTACGAATACCAGGAGTGTATCTATATTCTCGTAATGATTCTTAACCGCTTTCGCATCGCGGTCTTTGAGGATCGCGTGAAGCTTGTTCCACCAATTGCCATCCTTTCGTACAAGCTCGGGATGCTCCTTGTCTATCTCGGCACACTTTTGCTCGAACTCCTGCTTCAGCTCTGTCAATGTCTTGCCCTTGAAAGTCAGGTCAACCAATTCCTCCTTGCCCTTATTGAGGGAAAGACGTGATGGATTCTTAAATCCATTATGGTCATCTCAACATAGCAAATGCGAGAGTGATGATGAACAAACCTGTGAGTCTCGAATTGTGTGTATTGAGGGACTTTCCGCTTGGGCATTCTGCGCAAAGAAAAGGCCTGCCTCGGAGTTCTTGGAGATTATGGGGGGCACGGCTTGCAATGCAATGTCGGCCGACTACATGCAAGTTGTCAGTGTCAGTTCGATCACAAGAAGGGCTATGCCGTGGGAACTCACTCGAATAGATCCCGAGGTCGGATTTACTTGGGTAGTGGCGCTCATTGAGGCGATGGTAGAGGGAAGAGTAGAAGGAAGAGAGACGAGAGGTCGAGTAGGTGGGAGAGAGAAATACAGGTTTGCGCGTATCAACCTACGAGGTGGAAGAAAAAGTTTACATTTACGCGGGCGTCCCACCTTCCTGGGAATACGCAGTCTCGACTGTCCGTCACAGTACCCTCACGAGGAGTGCTTGGAGGATGCACGAGGAGGCTTGCTTAGACGGTCTTTGGTAGCAGAAAGAGGTTTATTGAATTGCTCGATTGAGGTTTGTTTTGAAAGGGGGTGAGAAGTACGTACATACATTGTCGTACATTGAAGACATTCTGTTTCTTCCGTCTTGCTCACGTACCAATCATGAGACCATTTGTGAGGATCGGTGAGTGATTATATTAGCATGCGCTTAATTACTTGATTTGTAAACATTAGGCTTGTGCAACCTGATTACCATGTCTAGTACGCAACGCCATTGGAAAAAGCAAGAAAAGGAATGATCAGTCCCCCGCCCGGAAGGTGTTCATGACCCGACGGATCTGAGCTCCGAACGCATCCTCGTAGTTCAACATGAACTCCATTCGATGTCTGCAATCGACTCGCAACCTCTGATAATTCCACTCGTTCCCATATTCCGTATATTCCCCAACATCATGAACCTCTACCTCTGCATACCCCTCCAGAATTCGATCCCAATCAATTGGTCCAGCGGATTCGTCTAATGTTTGAGGGACCTCCTCCGGTTTGCCCTTGATATACTTTCCAAAATCCCCGCCATTATTGAACTCCACGTACAAATCAAAGTCCTTCACCGAGCGTGTGTTGAGGGCCTCGAACAATGTCTTGTCGATGACGTGCGGAAATCGCTTGTGCAACCTCATTGCCATGTCTAGTACACAATGCCACTCGAAAACGTTATTGGTACTTCTCAGACCCGCAGGGTTCGGCAGTGATTTCACCTTGGATGCGATGCGACACGAGAGTTGAGGAAATTGATGTCCGAGAAGCACTCGACATTCTTCCGTGGCTCGGAGAGCACAGAATATGATCCTACCGCATTGATCGATGGTTGGGTAGTCACCTTCCTCGCTCGACACGCCTGTCTGCTCAAAGAATTCGTTTGACGCTTCAATGAGAGCTAGCATGGCTAGACGGTGCCTTGAGATTCGCATACTTCGAAGATTTACGGTGTCACACTCACCAGAGTCACCAAAATGCTCCCAGATTCTCAATGTGCTAAAATCACAATCCAACAGTCCGGAAGCATACTCGACGAGGGATGCAGGAGCAAAGGGCACATATAGTGACTCTTGCAAGAGCGTGGAGGATATTCGCCACAGGGAACGATCCAGGCCACTGGAGGAGTAACGATAGAAGACGCTGTATTTAGTTAGTTGTAGCAACGAGTCTACAGCGTTGTCATCCAGTTCCGAGTGCTCTGTTTTCTCGAATGCCTGAATCAGCCTCAACCGAATGCATATCGCCAAGTTCTGAACGAACAACCGACGTTCATCCTCGGATAATCGCAACCAGACAACCCATGCGAGAGTCTTCGATGTTTCGGAAGGGAAACACCTTCTGTTGATTACTGAAGGGAGTCGGGAAAGTGATGTAGAAAGGTCTTGTGGATCCACAGCACAATCCATGACCGTTTCCCACACATTCGCATTTCCTGACGTCTTGTATGCATCAATAAGGACATCAGTGTCGAGCGATGAATCATTGGAGGCTCGAGTTTCTGCGTCATCCCCGAACAACACCGCGGGTAACTTCCGATAGAGCCAGCGAAAACGAAACTGGGAAAAGTCGTCCAGCCGTTTATGGAGATAACTAAGAAGTCGCTTGACTTGCAAGGTGATTGTGTTCAAGAACGGAGTTTTATACGGACAGGATGCCGAAAACCAAGGGAGGATGGTGGTAATGACAAGGAAGGCGCCCCAAGCGACGACGAAGCCAGTGATAATCCATCCGATGGTCGCATTGACACTTCGTGTGAACAGCACAAGGCCAGCGAAAAAGAGAACAAGGGAAATTTGGAGGAGCATGGGCAGGAGAGCCGCGATTTCGGAGACCTTGTATTTACGTAGACCGCGGACACGGAATAGCTGGATTCGGCGATGGGCTTCGGGTGTAACATCAGGGAAATTGAGGTATTCACGTAGCCATTGTTTGACAAGCATGCCGAGAGATGCAGTGACGAGACTGAGAATGAGCGCGACGAACCAGAGGCCATTCAACCATACTGAACTTCGTTCCGGGGTAAATGTGGGAAGCGAGGGTGGAACATAGGTGGCATTGGCAAATCCTGAACTGATGGCGTAGCTACCCAATTGTTGCGAGATTTGTACAAGTACTTGCAGGCTAGCCTCTGAGGAATCGCGCTGCAATAGTTTGTAGGCTTCGACGGCAAAGGCTGTGAGGATGGCGGAGTAAAGACCAGCCTGTACGAGTCAAGCTAAATGATGAAGTACTAGAAGACTGGTGGTGAAATGCTCACGAATACTAGGAGCGTATCAATATTCTCATTGTGATTTATGATCGCTTTCGCATCGCGATCTTTGAGAATCTCATGAAGTTTGTTCCACCTATTTCCCTCCTTTCGGGCAAGCTCCGGGTGCTCCTTGTCTATCTCTGCGCACTTCTGCTCGAATTCCTCCTTCAACTCCGTCAACGTCTTGCCTTTGAAGGTTACGTCAATCGCTCTCTCCCTGCGCTGAATGGAAGGGCGACGAGATGAATTCTTGAATGGATCATGGTCAATGAGGCATATCGAAATATGAGCGACGATGAACAAACCTGTGAGCCACGAATCTTGTTTATCGACGGACTTTTCGCTTGGTCATTTGGTGCAGAGGAATGTCTTGCCTCGGGGTTCTTGGAGCTTTCTGGGGGCACAGATTTCAGGGCAATTTCGGTTGACTGTACGGAAGTTGCTAGTGTTGAATCGATAGGTACACACTGGAAACACACACCTTGGTCGATTCAGAGGTCGGATTTGGTGGAGTGATGATGGCACTCATCAAGAAGGGTAATGCCTCGGGGAGATGGTAGAAGGGAGAGCGGGGGGAAGGGAGGCGAACTGGAGGCGAGGGGTTCAGTTGGAGAGAGCGCAGAGGAGGACCACGTGGAGAATCCTCTGCAACGTCGATCAGGAAGCAAATCATTGTGATCAGCGGGTATCAATAACACGAGGTGGAAGGCAAATACCTGGGAATGCCAACCTCGTCTAGATTGATTGATGCCTGGTAGTGCATCACCAATGTATGCCCAGCACTGGGCAAGAGTTCTCGAACAAGTGAAGCTGGATGATTGCGGCTGCAGGACGGTGAAACCGAAGACGAGCAATCGTCTGTAGACTGTATGAAAACATGTTATAAGAATCAAACGAGAATTCTTGTCTTGGATTCGATGACGAGGGGATCGGTGTTGGACGAAGAACCCGAGATATCGTGGAAGAACTGGGGAGTGGCTGTTGTTTTGCTTTGTTGTCATCGAAGTTTCTCCCTCTTTCGTACGTTCTGCATCTTGTATATTCGCAGGTATATCCTCTGTACCTCGATTTGTTCTCCTCAGAATGATCGAGCTGGTCTATACTCCGACCGTACCTCCATTCTCGCACTCACCGTCTGCCCGTATACTCGTAAATTCCTCAGATTGGGTTTCAGTTGCGACCTAGACGCCTGGCGAAAAAGTTTGTGAATCAGCTAAATGGGGTTGCACAAAATATACCAAATCTACGTTGTATCAGAATTGTCGTCCCGCAAGGCATTGATGAATTCATTGCGTCTGCGAGTGGGTAATTATATACATCCAAAATGGTAGTGAACACAAGATATCGACACGGCGAAGTCAGAGGTGATACTCATTTGCCATAATACGCAGTACCTGGGAGGCCCACTGATCGTCCTCATAATTTAACATGAACTCCATTCGATACTTGCAATCAACCCGCAACCTCTGATAATCCCATTGATCGCCATACTCCCTATACTCCCCTACATCGCGGACCTCTACCCGAACATACTCATCCAGAACTTGATCCCAATCAATCATCCCAGCTGATGCGCCCAACGTTTGCGATACGCCCTCCACTTTTCCATTGATTGTACACTGCTCAAACACCCCCTCCTCCCACAGCTGCACGTATAGATCAAACATCTTGACCGAGCGTGTGTGGAATGCTTCGAATAGTACATTGTCGATGATGCCCGGAATTTGCTGGTGCAACCTCATTGCCATGTCGAATATACAGTGCCAGCGGAAAACGGAATAGGGAAATGACTGAAGCGAAGGGTCTGGCAGTGAGTCCACCTTGGCTGCGATGTGACGTGAGAGTTCGGGGAATTCGTCTGTGAGTATTGGCCAGCTCTCTTCCGTGGATCGTCCTGCACAGAGGAAGACTCGATGACACTGCTTTAGGACCTCGTCTTCATGATCTGATAAGGGCAGCCGCTCAAATGCTTGGTTCCACGCTCCAATGAAATATATCATGGCTACACAGCGTATTGAGAATTTGCGATCTTCAAGAAAACTGTAGCATAGTGCTCACCGGATTTACCAAACCACCCGGGTATTGTTGCGGAGAACGCGTTTTCGAAAAGTTGGGAAGCATTCACGCCAGGTGAGAGGGTAAAGGGCGCAGATGGCGCGACTCTAAAGAGTATGGAGGACATCTCCTTGAGAGCATAATCCATGCGACTGGAAAATTGGTAAGCGAGGAAATGACTGTGTTTGTTCAGCAGGAAAAGCGAGTCAATCAGGTCGGCATCCAGTTCCGATCCCTCCTTTTTCTCGAACGCTTGAACCAACCTCAATCGTATACATGTTGCTAGGCTTTTCACGAATGCGCGACGTTGGTCCCAGGATAATCCAGCCCATGCATCCCGTGTAATAGTCGTCGATGTTTCGGATGGAGAATGTATTCTGTTGATGACCGAGGAGAGATTGGCAAGTGATCCGGCAGGGTTTTGCGGATCGACACAGCCCATGATTGTTTCCCATACGTCCGTGCCTCCAGACGTCTCGTACGCGTCAAGCAAGACATCGGCGTCGAATGACGGTTGCTTTGAGGCCTTCGTCTCTGCATCATCTCCAAATAGGATCGTGGGCAGTGTATCATAGAGCCGGCGAAAGCGGTATTGGGCGGAGTTTTTCAGCCAGATATTGAGGTTGTTGAGAAGTTGTTTGATTTGCGAAATGATTGGTGTCAGGAAGGGGGTTTTGTAGGGGCACGATGCCGAAAACCAAGGGAGCACAGTAGTGATGGCAAGAAATGCACCCCATGCGACTACGAAGCCGGTAATGACCCATCCGATAGTCGCATGAACACCTTGAATGAATAGAACGAGGCCGGCGAAGAAGAGGATGAGCGATGTTTGAAGGAGGAGTGGGAGGGAAGCCGCAATTTCAGCAACCTTGTACTCGCGAAGACCTCTGACGCGGAATGCTCGGATTCGGCGTTGTTCCTCTGGAGTAATGCCAGGGTTGTCAGCACATTCTCTGAGCCATTGCTTGACGAGTAGACCGAGGGACGCAACGGCCAAACTGAGTATGAGGGCGACGAACCAGAGGCCGTTCAACCACACTGAGCTTCGTTCTGGGGTAAATGGGCCAGTGGGAAGCGAGGAAGGAACGAAGGTCGCATTGGCAAAACCCGAATTGACGGCGAAGCTGGCGAGCTGTTGCGAAATTTGGACGAGGACCTGCAGGCTAGCATCCGACGAATCGCGCTGTAGTAGCTTATAGGCCTCGACAACGAAGGCTGTAAGGATAGCGGAGTAAAGACCGGCCTTTACGACAATGAAAGAAATAAGAAAACACCAAGATTGGGAGGCTGTGATGGCGACATACGAATACCAGGAGCGTATCGATATTGTCATAGTGATTCTTGATGTCCTTCTCGTCGCGGTTTGTCAGCATCTCGTGAAGCACACTCCAACCATCCTTGCGTGCAAGTTCGGGACACCCCTGTTCTATTTTCTCACACTCCTGCTCGAATTCCTGTTTCAACTCGGTCAAAGTCTTCCCCTTGAAGGTCACATCTCTCGGTGTCCTACTGGGCCCAATGAAAAGGGAGCCAGATGGAGTCTTAAATTGATTGTGTTCAACCTGGCTCGCTTGAATCTGGGAAGGCAGTAGACGAACCTTCGAGTCGTGAAGCTCATCCATCAACGGACTTCGAGGCTCCGTTACTCTGCTGAGAGGACGGCCCTGGAGGGTGTAGGTGTCAACTGGGTCAACAGAAGGGTCACGACCCACGAAATAGAGACGTACGAAAGTCAAATCCAAGGTTAGGATCGCTCTGAGTGGAAATACTCGCTGATCCGCTTAGAGTTTCGGCGAGCAAAGTGAAGGACAAGGACACTGGCACGAGGTGATAGAGGGAACAACAAAGCAGCAATAAGTAGTCTGCTATGGCCAATCTCCCATCTACAAGGGCACACAGGTTCCCATGAACACTCGGGAAATCAAGTTTCGGCTGATCGGTATCTTTATATGAACATTTGTCAAGGGCGCATTGCTACGAAGACTCAAAATCAGAACTAAGCGAAAATGCTGACGTGGCGGGCGGTGATCGAACCTGAGTACACTTAAAATGGCAAGTAAGCGCTCACCCTCGGCGAAATCTATGACGTTGGTGTGGCTGCAGTGGTTGCTATAGAGGCAGTGCAGGTTTTGGGTATTAACCTTGTTCAGCCCATTCAGAGCGGTACGCATTAGTCTGAGTTATCAACGCTGAGACGTTACTGAAGAAGGGTACGTATCGAATATACCAACAAGTCAAATCTGCTCTAACTACTGCACGGTGAAACAATTATTACTCAGGAACGACTAGAGAAGTTATCGCACCAATTTTATGGTGATGAGATCAAACTTCTGCGAGAATTTGACCCAACGGTGCTTCAAGTCTACCCACCTCCTCATAATTCAACATGAATTCCATACGATCCTTGTGATCGACCTGTAGCCTCTGATAGTCCCACGTCCTCCCATTTCCCCTGTATTCCCCCCTCTTACGAACCTCGACTTCGACGTACTTGTCCAATACTTGGTCCCAATCAACTGCTTCTATGAGTGCGCCTGACGTCTGTGACCCTTCCACTGGTTTTCCCACCAGAGATTTTCCAAACTCATCTGGAGCGTGCTGTAGGTATAAATCAAACATCTTCGTTGAACGTGTGTGAAGACTTTCGAACACCGTCTTGTCCATCACATCCGAATGTCGGATGTGCAACCTCAGTGCCATGTCCAGAGCACAATGCCAAAGGAACACGGAAGTGGGAGATCGAGGACCTGAGGGGTCTGGAAACGAGTTTATCTTGGAGACGAGACGCTCAGACAGGATAGTGGATTTCTCGATAAGTGCTTGCAGGCCATCTTCCGAGGCTCGCCCTGCGCAAAACAAGACGTTGCAACATTGCTTCGAGAAGTCAACCTCTGAGACGCTTGGACTTTTGAGCGTCTGATCAAATGCTTCCATAAGAGCGTTCATAACTATATGATGATGTCAGGATCGCAAACTGAAACTGCCAGCGTGACCACTTACAGTCTCTACCAACACCATTCCACATTCTCACTACATCAGAATCACTTTCCAAGACACCCGACACATACTTGACGAGAGGTCCTGAATCGAACGGGACATACTGGACCTCGCGTATCAGCGTAGATGCCATTTCATGCAAGGCCTTGTCTATACGACGTGAGGAAAGAAGTCGGAGGTGCTCGGTGCACTCCTTGAGCGCAAGCAGTGCCTTTACCACTGTGTAATCAGGCTTGCCTCTTCCTTCGAATGAGGACATGAACGCCCATCGAATGCACATGACCATACTCTTGACGACCATCCTCTGTTCATTCCTATACAAAGATGTCCACAAATCCCATTGAAACCCACGAGATGTTACTGTAGAAGGGCTCTTGTTTATCAAGGTGAAGAGCAACTGAAGCGATTTCGAAGGGGATTCCGGGTCGAGGCATTGCATGACCATTTCCCATATATTGACGTTTCCGAAAGTCTTGTACGTATCCAGAAAAATATCAGGGTCAAGCGACGAGTCTCGCGAGAATTTGGCTTCCACTTCATCTCCAAATAACGGGGGACGAGGAGGGGCATAGCTACTTTGTGAAAGTTGATGGGCTCCAGTGAGTGAGAAGTAGATGTTGAAGATGGCGGCACGATTGAAGGCCAAGCTCCGTAGCGACCGATATAGAATATCCAGTAGTTGCTTCACTCGAGAAACAATCGGCTTCAGGAATGGCGTTTTGTATGGACATGATGGCAAAAATAATGGGAGGGCAGTGGTGATTACGAGGATAGAAAACCATGAGATCACGAAGCCGGTGACGACCCAACCAATGGTCCCATGAATATTGCGAACAAATAGGACGAGGCCGGCGAAGAATAGGATGAGAGAGATCTGTAGGAGGAGCGGAAGGAATGTCGCGATCTCGGAGACCTTGTACTTGCGTAGGCCGCGTACGCGAAAGAGTCTGACGCGACGTTGCTCCTCGGGTACAACGTAAGGGTTATCGATAAATTCTCGGAGCCATTGCTTGATGAGCATACCGAGAGACGTGGCGACCAAGCTGAGCACGAGCGCAACGATCCAAAGCCCATTCACCCATACTGAGCTCGGTTCTGGAACAAAAGGGTCGGTGGGCAAGGAGAGTGGAATGTAGGTAGAGTTGGCAAATCCGTTGTTGAGGGTGAAGCTTCCTAACTGTTGCGAAATCTGGACGAGGACCTGTAGGCTCGTATCCGATGAATCGCGTTGCAGGAGCTTGATGGCTTCGATAATGAACGCAGTGAGGATGGCAGAAAAGAGACCAGCCTAGGCAGAGTGAGAAACATGGAGAGAATATGATGACTGATTGAGACGCTCACGAAGACCAGGAGGGTATCAATGTTCTCGTTATGGTTCCTGACGTTTTGGGTATCGCGATTGTTGAGCATATCGGTCATCATTTTCCAGCCATCCGTTGCTTTCCACCCAAGCTCGGAATACTCATTCTCCAGATCTGCACACCTTTTCTTGAATTCCTGTTTTAACTGTGTCAAATCCTTCTTAGTCGGCTTCCTCTCAGATTGGACGTTTGAAGATTCGGACTAGAATTGGCGTACAAGGGTCATCAATTTTGTTTATATCATGATTCGGAATTATTGCGGACTCACAAGCACGTTCTGGGTAGTAGTATGGTTTTTCGTTGAAACAGTATCCCGCTGTAAGAGTGACGGCAAAAGCATGCTAGGATCTGGTGAAGGATCCATGGGTTTCGAGTGAATATTCTGTCATCCTGATCAACATCTAGATTAGGAATATTGAGAATTACGGGCTCACTGTGAGTGCTTTGGAGGTTGGATCGTTGTGAATAATGAAGATAATGCTCGGCCCACAAGCACGCGAGTACAGAAACGAACTAGATTGACGAGATGAGAGGGAAGGGAGGTGGAGGGGAAGGTAGGGCTGGGGCGAGAGTGAGGTTAAGTCCTATTGAGATGCTATGCAGCGTTTATGCACAGCTTTAGGGACGCGGAAGATGCTGTGTACCTACTCTGACACCCACAAGAACGCCTTATTCCCCGTAAATTGATTGAATCCAGAAAACTGGTTCTGATAAGTCATCTCTGCAAAACATGAAGGAACTGAATAGCCGGTGTGATGCTAGGAGAATGGTTCATACCTCTGGTGTTCCTCATGATTCCTCTCAAAATTCAGCACCAGCGACGTACAAGAAGAGGGAAATCAACAAGGAAGAGGACAGATCGATATCTCGGAACGTGGGTGTGAATTGTACGTGGCGGAGGGTCTATTTCAAACTGGAGAATGAAGTGAACATTGCCACCGACAGAAGACGCTCTGCTAATATTAATGATTATCAATGGTCGCCTTTTCGACGTCAGAAAACCAGGACGGCGTCAAGACCAATATGTTCAATGGGGCCGGATGCCCACTAATTAGGAAAGCATCGTGCATACAGCCACGTATGGTGACTGTACTCCGTTCCACACAGAAGGCACATTCAGAGGGCACTGTCATTGCACTCAATGCGAACTGTATGCTGGGTCAATCGCCATTGCCCTTGAGTCGATATGCGCACTGCGAATCGCATCACCCAATGCGAAGATTGTCAATGCAAACAGCGTAGCGCGGTGCGTTAAGAGAGCCTGCTAGTGGTTGACAAGGCCCACAGGTACCGACTTAGGGTGGATCACGCACCAGGCACGGTGACTCTCTTTCCAGGCGGTATAGGAGACGAGGATACGAATACGAGAATACAGGACATCTGCTCCACGTATCATACAGTACTGAACCCAAAGAGACTCACCAATTACACGCATGAATAAGGATATGCCAAGGTTGCTCTGCCGACCTCCCAATCCCCGAGCGTTCAACGCCAGCACTTCCTGTGATGGTCCCATCAACCGAGGTTATGACGATCTCCTGAGGTGTCATCATGGATTATTGAGGAGTCGTCGATTTGATGTTGCGCTTTCAATAATAGTCTTCGTATGGGGTTTTGCTCTGAATGTCCAATTGCGAATATTTTGAGACTCCAAACGAAGTCGAAATCATCCGCGGGGTCCTGCGAGTTGGTCAGTATGATCTCAGTGCACCATGCAAATACATATGCACGCTTGGACTCACGAGAAGACGCCCGACGCAATACATGGAACGGTAGCCCTGAATGTTAAACAAGTAGACGATAAGGAATTGCGTGGTGTTGAGTCGTCAAGACTTGGTGACAGGGCGTGCACAGAAAGGGAACCTGGCCGAGATCCCATCGAGAAGCTAATAAGTGACCTGGTTTAAAAGAAGGTACAAAGATGTGGCGGCTACGCCGCAGAGAGTACAAAATTGAGTCTCAACACATACAGCCATGCAGTCAGGAGAAGTACATACCACGGATTCTCTAGCATGATCGCCCATCGCCCATTTCACTACGTCATAACAAGACCTTCCGCCCTGCCACCTATCCTTCGTGTTCGATTCCCAGAGCCTCCTTCTGACACTTGTGAGCCTTGCTCAGAAGACTTGAATTGCTGAGCGTGATGGACCGCGACATTTGCGCGACATTGAAGCTCAAGGACCTGGGTAAGTGGCACTGAGATCTTGCACAAAGGATGGGAAGCCAGATAGACTCAAAGATCAGACTTACAGTGATCATCCAGATTCAGAAGGTAATAGGTCGTCGAACCACCAAACTGAAATCACCAGGCCTGAAGGAAAAGTTGTCGAGTTTTCCCGCGTCGTGTCCTCGGATCCTTACATCGAGGTTGCGTACGTCGAACTGCGATCGTTAAGTTCAGTAGACTAGATCCGGTGTTGGTGACTTCACAGGTGGTCGATACGGTGATATGGAGTGGTTGAGATGCACTGGAGAGCAAACAAAAGGAAGTGTCGTTAATGCCAAACAAGCGCCTGCGCTCGTTTCATTTCGAATTCCCAGGCCGGGTCGCGAATGTTATGGGCAGTCCCTTCTCCGACATGTTTCGACAATCATACGGACTCTGTGGTCGAAATTGTCACCAAAAGCGCTGTTTTCACTTGGTTTTCGCACCATTTTGTCGCTTCTCGTGATAACCATTAGTTCTACGGTACAAGTCAATACATCAGCAGCGTACCAGTACAACAACAGGGTATTTTCCTTTCAGAATCTGTGATCCCTCAATATTCTCCGAAACACATCACCAATCCAACATTCATAATTCAGCATAAACTCCATCCGATACTTACAGTCAACCCGCAACCTTTGATACTCCCACTTGACCCCATCTTCCGTATACTCCCCCTTACCACGAATCTCCACCTCAGCATACTTTTCCAGAACTTGATTCCAATCGATTGGTCGAATCGAAATGTCCGACGTTTGCAACACGCCCTCCGGTTTTCCCTCGATCCACTCCCCAGCCTCCTTCCCCAACCAATACTCCAAATACAAATCAAACATCTTCACCGAGCGTGTATTCAACGCTTCGAACAATGTCTTGTCGATAATGCCTGGTATCCGCCTGTGCAACCTCATGGCCATGTCCAGAATACAATGCCAACGGAAAACCAAATAGGGGTGCTGCCATCCCGAAGGGTCTGGCATCGAGTCCACTTTGGATGCGATGAGACGTGTGAGTTGGGGAAATTCATATTCGAGGAGCGGTCGACACTCTTCTGTGGATCGCCCTGCACAAAAGAAGATTCCGTGGCATCGTTTCAAAACCTCGTATTCACCATCCAGCGTGCTTGATGGCTCGAAGATTTGATTCGAAGCGCCAACAAAAGCTGTCATGGCTGGACAGGACCCTGAGAATTACAGACGACGAAGGGCTGTAACACGATACTCACCGGACTTGTTGAAGTACTCCCACCTTTTCAAGACGGGGAGACCACGCTGTAATAACCAAAAGGCGTACTTGATGAAAGACCCGGGAGCAAATGGTACAAATAACGAGCTTTGCAGGAGAGCGGATGACGTTTGGACCAAGGCACGATCCATACGACTGGAGGAGTAGATTTTGAGGATGTCGCGACACTTATCCAGCTGGACCAGTAAGTCGACGGCAGCATCATCCAGCTCCGATGCCTCCTTTCTCTCAAACGCCTGAATAAGCCTCAAGCGGAGGCATGCGACCAGGCTCTTTACGAGTAAGCGACAGCGAGACGCTGGTAACGATTTCCATGCGTGCTGTACGAGAGTACTTGGTTCACCAGAAAGGGAGTATATTCGCATGATGACCGAACAGAGGTGAGAATATGATTCGGAAGGGTTTTGGGTATCTACGCAGTCCATGATTGTTGGGTATACATTCGTGTTCCCAGATGTCTTGTATGCGTCAAACAAGACGTCAACGTCCAATGATGAATCCTTTGAGATTTGTGTCTCTGCATCGACAAGGTGGAACAACTCCACGGGTATTGCGTAATAGAGCCAGTCGAAACGGATGAGTCTGGCAAAACGCTCCAGCCGCTTGTTGAGGCAATTCAGAAGTCGCCTGGATTGCGTAGTGATTGGTTTCAAGAAAGGGGTTTTGTATGGACACGATGCCGAAAACCAAGGTAGGACGGTGGTGAAGACAAGGAAAGTGCCCCAAACGACCACAAAACCCATTACGACCCACCCAATGGTGGCGTGGACACCTCGAGTGAATAGAACGAGGCCAGAGAAAAAGAGGATGAGGGATATCTGGAGGAGGAGAGGGAGAAAGGTCGCTATCTCGGAAACCTTGTACTTGCGTAGACCGCGGATACGGAACAACCGAATCCGGCGTTGCTCTTCCGGAGTAGCACCAGGATAATTGGCAAACTCTCGAAGCCATTGCTTGACGAGCAGGCCGAGGGACGTAGTGGCCAAGCTGAGAATGAGAGCGACAAACCAAAGGCCATTCAACCACACCGAGCTTCGTGCTGGTGTGAATGGGCCAGTCGGAAGTGAGGCTGGAACGTAGGTGGCATTGGCGAATCCTGAATTCACGGCGAAGCTGGCCAGCTGTTGGGAAATCTGCAGGATGACTTGCAGGCTAGCATCCGAGGAATCGCGCTGGAGCAGCTTATAGGCCTCAACAAGGAAGGCCGTGAGGATGGCGGAGTAAAGGCCAGCCTATACGACAACGAATGAAAAATCACTAAGATTGGGAGGTTGTGGTGAACACATACAAATACCAGGAGGGTATCGATATTGTCATAGTGATTCCTGATGTCTTTCTCATCCCGTATTTTCAGCATATCGTGAAGTGCGCTCCAGCCGTCCTTGTGTGCGAGTTCTGGATGCTCTTCCTCTATTTTGGCACACTTGTCGATCAATTCCCGCCTCAACTCGTCTAGCGTCTTTCCCTTGAATGCCACCTTTCCCAGTCTCTCCTTGGGCGGAATGGAAAGGGGATGCGAACGAGTCTTGGATTAATTGCATCATGTTGGCTTGATATAATTATAGCAGCAACAGTAGACAAACCTCATCTTGTGGAGGACCCTCCTCAGGGTCATACGGTGGGGAGGACGGTCCTGCGTCGGGGCACATTGGGCCCATGCTTGCAGAGTATATTGATTAGCTGCATGCAGATGGTGGGTGTCAGCTTGATTACTAGGAGGACACGATATTGGAACTTACTGGAATTGATGAGTAGAGATACTCATTGATGTTGTGCAGACTTTCGACGAGACGGCACAGGTCAGAGTGAGGGGTAAGGGAGACGAGAGGTTCACCTGATGACAGTGCGCATGTTTCTTTTCATTGGCTGTGCCTACTGAGTATCAATGACAGGGAAGTAACTTACCTTGACACGCACAGGATGATCTCATTCCCACCCTCCTGGGAATATATTGTGAGAATCCTTCCTTGGAACGTCCAGAGGGGTAGGAGACAATTGCTTCGACGTCCACCCGGCCGAGATAGAAGCATGCCTACTGCTTCTTGCGATACTTACGCTGCCCAC
Organism: Meripilus lineatus; assembly: GCA_027627245.1. Lineage (NCBI taxonomy): Eukaryota > Fungi > Basidiomycota > Agaricomycetes > Polyporales > Meripilaceae > Meripilus > Meripilus lineatus. The sequence goes on along the minus strand of JANAWD010000575.1, from coordinate 2,407 downwards.
ATGTGGTGCGCGTCAATCAGACAGAAATATAATGCATGATCCCACTCCCCGACTTACAGGTCAATCTCATGGTGCATCGACATAGACTGAAAATCAGTTGTCTTCCGAATGCTCACCGCGGTCTTCTCCATAAGAACGGAAGTTTGGTGGACCTCTTGAGCTCCTCGTTTCTCCCGGGGGGAACGGAAGACATGGCACATGAGTGGCCAAAAAAGGCGTCAAGAGAGAACTTTACAGCCTCGCAGGGTAATCAGATACGGCGTAGAGACGGCCTCACAGAGACCAGGTTCGGGAAGGAGCAGACGTTGTTCGAGAATGGCATGGCAGGGGAGAGTCTGTTTGTGGATCGTGACAATTGGAAGGTGCAAAGGAAACCTCTCGGGGTAACAGATAAGCATATATTCATAAGACAGACGAAGATTGTTTATGAGAGCCGATAGGATCGATGAATGTTTTTCTCTTCGTTCGGAGCCCCCCCAGAGTTAATCGGTTGGAAGTGAACTGTTTGGCTTTGTTTGGCTTTATCGACACTGAGTTGGCTCACCAGCACCCCTCACTATCGCGATCTTCGATGCTTCAATTCGAGAATTCCCCAATACAATCCTCCTCCTCCTCCTCCCAGTCTCATCACGAATGATGAGACCCTCAAAGAGGGTGGCAAGGGATATGATAACTATTCAGGTGATTATTTTGAAGGGCCTCTAGACGACATTGCCATGAGACCGCCGAGTCTATCGAGTTCTGCCGTGCTGAGTCCGGCCCAAATCCTGCCACCGTTTGATAGTGAGTAGGCTTTTTTTTCAGTCTCCCTGAGGCATTCCTCTTCCAACTTATTGCGTTTGTCGGAGCTGCTCAGTGCTCAGGGCTGTGATGGGGCGTTGGTTGAGCTCACAACTCCGTATCTGCTGGTCTTATCGTCACGGTTGTCTACCCTTCACACCAACCACTCTGTGCTGGCTCCTCCTCTTGCATGTTTAATCCAAACGGATCCCCAATCGATCATGTGTGCATCTGTCTGGTGTCAGCTGTAGGTGCGTCATTCGTCGTCTCTCAATGGCTGAACAAGTGAATTACATGCCTACCCTTTTCCGTTGCTTTGTCGTAATAAATAGGATCGGAAATATGATATCGACAACTTCGAAGTGGACCATGGAGTAGTTTTGCTATCAAGGTCATCCTCCTTCCAGGATAATAATGAGTTTTTCACTTTACATCGATCGAGTCGATCAGACAAAATCAGGTCGAACAAGCGACGATGGTCATATTCATGAAGGCTACTTTGAAGTATGAAAACAATGTTTGTACAACCGATCTACTGTACAAAACTCGGAACTCTCATACCGGGTGAGACAACACTTCAGAATCGGTAGAGCTCTGGGTCAGGTATAACGAATCCCCGATTGAGGAAGAACTCGATACGAAGCTTACAACTCATTCGCAACTTCTGGTATTCCCACTTGTCTCCATATTCCGTATATTCCCCTTCGCCACGGACCTCCACCTCCACATACTCTCCACCTTTCAGAAGCTTCTTCCAATCGAGTTCTCCAACCGATTGAGCTGATATTTGCACCATCTGCTCAGGTTCCTTCTGAATATAGTCCCTGAACCAGCCTTCAGCCTCGAGATCGAACATATTCACCGAGGTAGTGTGAAGAGCTTCAAACAATGACTCATCGATGATGCCCGGTACAAGCTTGTGCAATCTCATCGCCATGTTCAATACACATTGCGATTGGATCGCGAGATTTATATCATGGTACCCTGTAGAGTCCCCGTGTAATGTATAGTCGTCCTAAATCACGAATCACCCAAGATGTGCGCTTGACTCGGTATATTCGAGAGCTGTATCTGAGTGACAAAAGTGTGATAAAAAGATGACTGAGTTCCGTCATCGCGCGCTGGCTCCTTCATGGAGACCAGGCTTACTAATATATACTAATTAAGGTAATTAAACGCCTGTAATCTTATCTACGATAATCGATCCTTACACCCTCCCCCTCAAGACAACCGCCCGCGCAATTGTTCGAATTCGAACGGAAGAGGGTGTCAACTCCTACTCTTCGCCACGGTCCCATCTTCAACCACTCTGATGCGCCGAATGTTATTAATCCCTACTCCGACTTCATCGCCCATCCCTCTCGTCTGGTGATTGTGCCGATCTCTTGGGATCTCCGACTTGCTCTTTATCCCAGCCGCCACAGCAACTATTCCTTCAAACACGGCGAAATTCAGGGCCACTCACGGCGTTCGTGCCCTCTGCGGAATGTGGAGCTATCGGGGTCGTCTCGGGTCCCAATCCTGACATCCTGGTCGATTCGCTGATTTGCGGATCTGACTTCGGTGGTCATTTCTTCGGGAACCGTCTGTGCGAGGTGGCTTATTTGGTACGTTTCGTTCCTCACCT
>JANAWD010000574.1:0-26703 GCA_027627245.1 Meripilus lineatus | reverse complement strand
AGCAGCGTCTCATCTTCGCTGGCAAGCAGTTGGAGGATGGTCGCACTCTCTCCGACTACAACATCCAGAAGGAGAGTACCCTCCATCTTGTCCTCCGTCTCCGTGGTGGTATGCAAATCTTCGTCAAGACCCTCACCGGTAAGACCATTACCCTTGAGGTTGAATCCTCGGACACCATCGACAATGTCAAGGCCAAGATCCAAGACAAGGAGGGTATCCCCCCAGACCAGCAACGTTTGATCTTCGCTGGAAAGCAGCTTGAAGATGGACGTACCCTCTCGGACTACAATATCCAGAAGGAGAGCACCCTTCATCTCGGTAGGTTTCATTTTGTCTCCTTTAGTGCATACATGCTCACTCGCTGGCTCTCCAGTCCTTCGTCTCCGTGGTGGTATGCAGATCTTCGTCAAGACCTTGACTGGCAAGACTATCACTCTCGAGGTTGAGTCCTCTGATACTATTGATAACGTCAAGGCCAAGATCCAAGACAAGGAGGGTATCCCACCAGATCAACAGCGTTTGATCTTTGCTGGAAAGCAACTCGAGGACGGTCGCACCCTCTCCGACTATAACATCCAGAAGGAGAGCACCCTCCACCTTGTCTTGCGTCTTCGTGGTGGCTTCTGAGCTACCGGCTTCCATCGTGTGGTCTCCTGCGGTCGTTGTCAGCGATCGGGTTCATTAGTTTTCTCTTCCGGAATCGATTTGTACTGTAGATTGAGTATTCTTGACGAATAGTTTGAATGGATGTCGTGCCATGAGTCCTATACATGCCAACATTGTGTGAATTTATCTTGAGGAAACACCGATACCGGAGATGTTCCGGATGCCTTGAACCCGCTGCGGCTGCGTTCGTCAACTTCGCATCCCCGAATGGTCGATTTACTGATGATTGAGAGCCCTCGAACGCACCTTTTATTCCAATCGTTACGTCTCCACACTTAGAAGCCCCACGCCCGGGACACATTTTCTGCCATTCGAGTATATAGGTCCCAAGTGTTGGATCTCTGTCCTTGTCATTTCCATTGGTGGCGGGGGCAAGGACCCTTATCTGACTGACGCATTGAATAATGATTGGATCCCTAGGATCCTAGGGCGCGTGGCTCTCATTTCTTAAAGGTGAAATCAAAGATTGATCAAGAATCTCAGCCATGAGTTTGCGGTGTGGTCAGTCTCTTCACAGCCTTTACGATTCGCACAACGAGGGCGTGCGTTGAAATGCAAACAACAAAGCGTTTGCTCTCACCCCCTTTATTATTACAGTTTATGATACGCCTCGGGCCAACTTGCACCTTTTGGTCGACAACATCCGTCCTTCGGGTCCTTGGGTTTCGGGCGGTGATGTGAAGACCCGGAGAGATTCTCGAACTTGGTCCGTGGTGGTGGATGTTGGGCAAAGACGAATATGTCAAGAAACGGATAGTTGGTGGGTTAGGATGGCGGGAACAAAACGCCCAGAGGACCCAGGTAGGTATACGTAGGTGTGCGTGTGTGTGTGTGCTACTGTGTGTTGCGTTACACCCTGGCACCTCACGCCTTACAGTTCCGTTTTGGCACGCGGCGGCAAGGTGGTGTACATGCATTATACGGGCTGGTTTGGGCTGCGAGGTTACTGTTGGAGCTTTTGGGTGGATGCGTGCATGGATAGAGGCACACGCCCTTTTGGACGGAGGGTACATATACATAATGCGTGCGTGCTTCCCCCCGTTGAATCTGTGCTGCTCCTCCTGTTTCTTATCCGTCCCTTCAGCCATTCATCGTATCCCGCCTCTGATATCTCTCCGAAGAGAGATTTTCTATTCGATTAACAGTCTCGTATTATCAAGGTATTATTTTCTCTATACAGGGATCTGTATCTGTTCCTTCTAAGGCTCATCGATCATTTACAAGGGATTTGTTCACCGCCTCTTCTCTTGCCGCCTTGTTCGAATCATGACACAGACAACTAGGGTCATAATATCCGACGAACCCTCTCCCAACTCTCCTTATAACCACCACCACCACCAACATGGATTGGGTCCACATAACTTGAAGGCCTCTCGGGTCCCTGGATCCTGGTACCACAATCCCGAACGTCTTCGTCCTTCGCTTTCGAATTCTCGTTCTTCCACGAGCGGAGATTCGTCACAACGATCTTCCAGTAGTAGCGTTCCTATCCCTCCTTGCACTTCTGCTCCTCCTAGGAGAACTAGGACGAATACCGCTGGTGGAGCATTCGATTTCGGGTTTCGGGCTACTCCGTCTCAATGTCATCATCATCACCATCGTCATCATAACCAATACCAGTATCAGCAATATCATAAACAGGAGTCGTCCCAACAACAACCTTGGGAAGGGATGGCTCAGTCGTATACATGGGTTTTAGAGTCGGAGATTGAGGAGATGACGAGGAAGAATGAGGAGACTGTGCGTTGGGTTTTGGAGCAGCAGGAACGGGATGTTCATGAGAAGACGTTCTTCACGATGCCTGGGGTAGACAACAAGTATCGGCGATTACTCGAGGAGATCATCGAAGATTTCCAAAGGGAGAAGGAATACTTGAAGGCTAGGGAGGAAGAGACGAGACGCAAAGCTTGGAGATGGCAGAGGGACTTCGAGAGAAGTGTGCAGGATGAGATGAGGAGGATGCAGGCTAAGCGACGAGAAGCCGAGAGGTACCGTATGGCGTATGATCGGAGGAGGGCATACGAGGACGCGAGGGAAAGAGAGAGAAGACGAGCGGAGCGGGAACGGGAGAAAGCCGAAAGGGTCGAGAGAGAGAGGAAGGCCTGGAGACTTTACGAAGAACGTTGGGCGGTTCTGGCTACCCACACTGACGCTTCGGATCCGCTGACTTTCCGCACGATCCCATGGCCCATGTTCGTAAAGCCAAAGGTGGTAGAAGATGTCAGCGCGTCGAGAGTGTCGACATTCTTGCTATCGCCGCTGCATTCCGAGGACCAGACGAGGAAAGAGCGTATCAAGTCGGCTCTACGACGGTGGCATCCTGACCGATTTGGGAGGCTGTTGAGTCGCGTGGTCGATGAGGACAAGGAGGCAGTTGAGAAGGCCGTCGGTACCATTGTGCGATGTCTCAATAACTTATTGGAGCAAGAAGCTTGACTATGATTATGCGTTATGGTGGGTTGTTTCCTTGGATTTCCTTGCTCGCGTGTACTGATTACTGCGCCTTGATAAGACCCTCATGACATTCTAGGGTATGCCTCGGGCATGTAGACGCATCGGGGATGCGAATGTATTATATCTGTACAGTATATATGTTAGAAGTTCTTCTTTAGGCTGCATTAAGCCATAATGCTACAAAACGTTAGCGTAGGAGCGCGGCGACGACAGTTTCTGAAACACACGTCATCGCATTTAGCCATCCATGGCTGGGAAGGGCATGATATCTCCATCAAGACGCATGGAAAAATCGACGTCGGGTTGAGTGCCTCCGAGGACACGAGCTAGACGGGTGAGGGGTTGACCGAGCTTTCTGAGAGAGTTGTGCACATGCGGTCGTGCTCATGGTGGTTCGGGAAGAGAATCGAATTTTGCGCCACTTCGACCAGTGGCAGTATTGCGTTCTGTAGATTATTGGATTGGAAATATTCAGTGAAATTGACCACGAAGGACATAATCATATTCCATGACCGAGATCCTCAGAGCCTCAGAATAGGGTAGACAAAACGCGAGAAGGTTGGCTTCCGGAAGTGTTGACTTGTCTCCGTGTCGAGTATTCGTAAAATGAAGGCCCATTCCTTAAGAATAACGACACTTCAAGTGAGGAAGCGGTCGAGCTTGGATATGAATGAGTGGTGCAAAATGTTGTGGACGGTTGGAGTTGTGACAAAAGGAGCCTGAGAAATGGGCTCATCGGTCCATCGGCTCGACCTTCTTCAATTTTGACTGTCGTCTTCTCTCTTTTTCAGCCCGATACAAATCGACATCGAGGTGCTGTGTTGGAGTGACCGGTTGCCTGTCCATGCTTAAGCTTGTTTTACGACGTTCTACCACGCTCCGGTGTCTTCAATCCACCATTGTTATTGGAAAGTCGAATGCCATGAGCAGTTTCGGGTTTTCGGAACGACAGGGAGGCCGAAGGTCAAAGCACAACCAGGCGCAACCTCACACGAAGGAATCAAACATCCTTGGCTTTCATTCGTCTACGACGGGGGGCGGAATATATCGTGGCAATATGTTGAAAATGTGTGCATGCTGAGAGGGAGATACGATGGGAAGGAAAGACTTGAGCATGTCGGCGCCGTTTGTGATGGACCAGTAAGTCTTCGCCGCTTACATTTTTTACAATACTGCTTGTTAAAATTCCGAATTGTGTCGGTCACGTCAGTCATACGCCTATTTCAGGTCCGGAGAGAATAACATTATCACTCGTTCATTCCCGGTCCCCGCCCTTCCCATCTTTCCCCTGCTTCTCATCCCGTTCAGTCTCTTCTCCCCTTCCTCCCGGGTTCAACCTTGCCTGATCCCCTGTAGTCATGTCTGCGGCCGCTGCAAACCCACTGGATGTGCAGGCTTCTGCATTGGAACGGAAACCTGACCAACCCCAGAAACGTGAAAACAAGCAGTATGGACTCAAATTTGTGGGTGCCGCGATCAGCAGTGTGTTTCACTTTCACTTTGGCCCCACACCCGGTATTTCATGTGCTGAGAACCTGGTGCCCAGACATGACTGCTTCTGGAGTTAGTAATCCTCAGGATATTATCAAGGTATGTGCTATACGACTGCGATTCGAAGTTCAGACTTCTATAAATATATATCCTCAGGTTCGACAACAACTCCAGAGGCAGAGTGAGATTTGGGTCCTGGCTGCGATCAGTACAATGTCTTCTGGCTAACATTCGCCAATCACGCAGTCCCAGGAGCAGGGGCCAATTCTTTTTGGGTGGTCGGGGGAAAGATGCTACGGACAGAGGGCGTGACGAGTCTTATGGGAGGATTCACTGCGAGCATGCTTCGAGAATTGGTTTATTCTGGGCTGCGCCTGGGATCGTATGAGTTCTTCAAAGACAAGTAAGTGAACATCGAGATGCGCTTTGACAGAACTTTAAACTTCATCTTTGATACACAGGTATTATAGCGCTTCGAAAGGTGCGTTGACAAGGGAGGGTTTGGCTTTGAAAGTTATGGCTGCTACAACAGCGGCTACCATCGGAGCGTAAGCTGTTGGTTCATCAGCACTTCTCCCGGATAAGCTGCGAATTTGTGTATCATTGTTCAGGTCTATCGCCAACCCTGCGGACGTGATAAAAGGTGCGAGAAACATCTTTTGTTTCGGATTATTATTTCCATTGAACGTCGGTCTAGTTCGCATGCAAGCCTATTACCCCAAGGGAAGGCCGTACCGGAACACAGCTCATGCATTCGCATCCGTATTTCGGGAGGGATCAGCTGGGAAAATCGGCACTTTTGCCTCTGTACAGGGTGGTCTGAAATCGTTGTATCGTGGGGTCGAAGCAACGACAGTCCGGGGAATCGTGTTGTCAACGTCGCAGATTTGTTCATATGATCATATCAAGCAGATGCTTAAGCGCGGCGGGGTGATGCAAGAAGGGCTGGGTCTCCATCTGACCGCAAGTTTGTTTGCTGGGTGAGATCTAAGGTACTAAATGAGAAGGTTTTGTGGTCTGACATCTCTCATAGCTTGTTCTGTTCTATCACGTCAAACCCTGTCGGTGAGTGATGATCTTCTGCTGTGTTGCCAGGGTTCATTGAGATCTGTTCCTGGTATCTAGATGTCGTTAAAGTTCGTTTGATGACGGACAAGCACCGACAACTCAATGGTGTTCTTCATTGTATCAAGGAAATTCTTGTGCATGAAGGACCCTTAGCTTTTTACAAGGGATTCGGGATGTGTTGGGGTCGGGTATGTATCGCCGTGCTTTCCACGATATTTGGAACTGACGTCGGATATATCACTATAGTTGGGTACGCACACCATCGTCAGCTTCCTTACATTCGAAAGAATCAGATTATTGCTTGGAATAGATCCTATGTAGACTACGATACCACGTTTTCATTTACTTCGATACTATATCGCTACATCTTCGTTCAATACACGTTCGAAGCCATGGTTTTCAAGCCTCCCATGACTGCACATTACGAACCTTGTTCACTCAACTCGACCTGTGCTTAGATAAGATAAATGGAAGGTCCCAAAATTCACAATTTCATCTCACCTAAGTCGACCCATCACATCACTTGCATAGGCCCATCCGCTCGTCTTACGCTACATTCGTTTGCACACAACCACGACGCGTCGTCGTTTTCTTGGCGCTAAAACGCGATCACGTGTACGCGTCAAGGGCTGGGAGCTGTTCTCTTTGAGCCTCATTGTTCTTTCCATCACCTCTTTATATACCCTAGGACCTTCAGGTCTGACGACTTTTGGCTTCTTACTTTTACCGCTACAACACTCAGTTGCTTTCTCTCCGTCTTCTCACAGACGCTTCATTCACCGCTTGGGACATTATCATCCAATCAAGGAACTTGGATCGTCCTCAACTTGAAGTTATCACAATCACCTTTAGGTGTGCCTCTCGAAAACTTCACTGTGATAAGAAGATGCTGATGATCTTGACAGGTTTGACTCATCTGAACACGTTATCTTTAGTCGAATAATTCTACGGATTTTATGAGTAGTCCCTCACCGTGAGTGGCTCACCTCCTCGGTCCACCATCAAGTAGTGACAACTGATTTGCGTTTCGACAGGCCACCCGCTCCTGTGCGTCGAAAAATTACCTCTATGTTGTGTTGTTTTGCTGAAGTATCCTACAGACTCGACGTCCAGCTGAACCAGATGAAAACCCCTCGCCAGCTCCAGCTCCTGCTCCTAGGATTCCTTCGCTCTCGCAAGCCACTGCAACCCAGCTTCCCATCATCCGTCCAGCAGTAGGCTTTCAGCAGAGTGCCCCCTTTCTTGCTTCCAGTATCTATGGCTCAAACCCTCCTCCAGTTTCCTCTCGATTTCGCTTGGGCCCGGCGACAGAACCTATCCAATGGGGCCGGGAGAAACCCAAGAAGGCCCCGAAAGGGCGTGGATCGGGACCTAAACCAAGAAAACCGAGAATAAAGGAACAGGTGTTGGATTGTCCGAAAGGTGGTCGCGCATTTCGAGTCGAAAGTTATCCCAGTGAGCCACTACATACCCCTCGCCCCGCGCAATCTGGTCCCTATGGCTCCGATTACCGAGCTGAGAAGCCACCACGACCAGTGGAACCCCCCGGTGGGAATGCCCACGGAAGAGAAGAGAGCAGAGCCCCGTCGAATGCCCCGTCGTTGCAGACACGTCAGATATCGGAATCATCTCAACACTTCGACGACTATCAGGATCATCAGCAAGGTGCTCTTTCGGATAGGGACGACTATGAGCCACCCGATCATAACTTTGACCACTCTCCTGTACACAATAATTACACGGAACGCCAGGGGCCTATTCGTGACCACGACGATTACCATGGTCACGCCTACGGTCAACGACAACATGAGGCTGTTGAGTATAATCGGGGCCGACCCCAGCCGTCCATAAAGTCGTCTTCCAGAGCCGGACCTTCCCGGGTACCTACCCGGATTCTTACCTTGTTGATCAGGGATATCCGTCCAGGCCAGGAGGAGGACCAATTGGCAGAGGTCAAAGTGCCACTCAAGCAAGCTGAATACGCGGAAGACGGGTTTTGGGTTGACGCGAAGGACGTTTGTGATTATCTCCAAGCGAGTCCATCGAGGATCGATGGTATGCCTACTATCTCTTCTTGTCTTATCGAGTCGATTTACCCGTTTTCCAGGACCGGCCAAGGTTTACGCGACTCGAGGGAGGTATAAGCAATGTTTCCTTCGCGTCACAGAAGATAATATAGATCAATGTACTTCGACCAATTTGAAGGTACATCCAGATCGAACTCTGGATGTTGAGGTTCATGATGTAGGCTACTCCATGTTCTGTCACGTTTTTCGTCTTGTTGATGGCTCACCAGAATCCTGCTGGTCGTTTCAAATCACGAAGTTTGTCGTCCCACGTCAGTCGTATGATCACACCAGGTGCTAATGTTCCTCCCCTCCGATTACAGTTGTTGCTCCCCAACCCGTTGTACCTGTGGATGTGGAAATGTTCTCTCCGGATAGGTTTGACCGCGAGAGACCTCCATCTGCTCTAACTCGAAAGCGAGGTCGCTCGATCAGTCCGAGATCACCCATTCCCGACGCATACAATCAACGTAGGTACCAAGAACCGGAAGAACCGCGTTACAGGCAGTTTCATCCTTCAACAGCAACATATCAGCGACAACTAGATTCTCGCAACGAGTCAATGGCACCGCGGGAGATGCCTACGAGTTTACAGAGGAATCCATCGGGGGACCCTAGTATATCACGTCGACCATTCGATACGAATGGTGCACAGTTTTCCCAACCGTCACAGACCTTTCAGAAGGCACGACGATCTCCGATAGCTCATGCTCCACCTCATCCAGAACAGCGGCCCCGACCTCGTGACTTCTCACCCACTATTTCGATATCATCTGGCGAGCGTTCTCCCCCACTTCCAGGGCCCTCTGCGTCTAAGAAGACGCGATATACGTCTCGCTCTCCCGATCGCGGTCCACACGAATGGAATGAAAACGCTGTTCCAAACACACCTCAAGCGTCTACGTCCACAACACCACCTGATGCACCTGCCGCAGGCTTTGCAGCATATGCTCAGGCCAGGAACGCTCCTGGGTTTGGTCAATTCTCCCAAAGCCAACCTGCGAGTAACCTCTCGCCCCAGGCGTCATCTACGTCGAGTTTACATTCATCGAATTCGTCGGAAGAATCCAATCAAGAAGCTCTGGATAATAAGGTCGGGGTCTATCTACGCGAGACCTTCAAGGCAGAACCTGGTTGGGACGAATTTGTCGAGGCTAGGAAGCAAAAACTGCCAATGTCTGCTTGGTTGAAGCACTATCGATATGTCCAAGATAAGCTCGATGAATATCTTGGAAAATATACTGGTCCCAAGTTCGAACACCCGACTAGGATACAGATCACTAAAGTTTGTTCACCATCCTTGATCTATACTTTGGGCTTACCATTTTATGTTCGTTTTATTAGGAGCAAGTCTTGAAAGCCTTCAATCTTCCATTGTCCTGGCTCGAAGAAGGAACAGATATCTTGATGTTGCATTCGATGTACGGGCCAGAGGGGACCCGCTTCCGAGATGCCGAAGTACTCGAGGTGTTTTACGCGCCTCCGCCGATATCGACAGGCATACAGGCAAAGAAGTACCTACAGGTTTTACGAGGGGTGCATGCTCGAAGCGCAATTCCCTCGCCATAAACCATCCACACAAGAGTGTTTTATTAGCAATACCACAATTTCTGCGATACCTGATCAGCAGTATGTTCTTTAAACAGAATTTCATTTGAAAATTGCACAGAAATTCCTCTTTTTTGATATTCTATTGGCTCCGGTGTGAGCACCTTCGTCGTGCGTCAGCTGGTTTCCGATCGTTGTCACATTGTCATACAACCTCACGCCCGTGAACCCTTTGAGTTGCTGATTACGCGATAGATGCCCCATTCAAAGTTTTGTGCGACGTTCTCGCAAGCGCAGATGACCACCCTTCAATATCCGAAGCAGGGATCGTGCAGCCATCTGCATGTCCCGAAGTCGAAGAGTCGTATTCTACGTGAGATTGTCATCACGGCACACCTTCCTTAGGTTACATGAGTGCTGCCTGCTGATCAGCGACCTGGGACGGTCCGCTGTCCGAAGCGAGCAAGTATATTTAAAGGTTCTGGTTGCTCCAAAGTTATCAGCCCACTATCCACAACATGTCAACGGGCCAAGGGCACAAACTTTCCTCTGAGCAACGTGAACACTTCTTGGAACATGGATGGCTCAAAGTATCAAAGGCTGTGCCACCTGAGAACATCCGTCGGTTTACGGAGGATGTCTGGGTGAGATTAGGATACGATCCTGATGATCAAACTACTTGGACTCAAGAAAAGGTGCGTGTGATGTAGACTCCATGTTGTGTACTCATTCTATTTCCCGTGCTGCAGATACACATGCCGAGACACCGAGAGGTTATCACCAAAGACTTCATGCCAAAAGCCTGGGATGCGATGTGTAGGTCACCCGTCTTTGAGATTCATCATCTTCTCATCGTCTTCCTTCGTAGGTGAAATTCTTGGAGGGGAAGATCGCATTGATACGACATTGTTTGAGAGTTGTGGGGATAGCCTCATTGTCAACCTGGGGTCAGAAGGATGGGATGATGTACGTCCCTTGACCCTCAAAAGGTGATTAATGGTGTGTTTATACTTATATTGGCAGATCGAAATCCATCCCAAGGATCTGGGGAACTGGCATATGTGAGCTCCAAACTATGTCGCTGTTTGAGGTCTTTTCTAGATATCTTCTAAATCAACACCTCACTTTAGCGATGGAGACTGGTACGTCCCCTGTCATGATATTATCGTAACTACTTTGTCTCATTGGACGTTTCAGGTTTACCCATTTCCTCGATTCCGGAGAACAAGGACTCACTGTGATTGTTCTCTTTAACGACATCGAACCTCGGGCAGGTGGAACCTACATCTCGCCAGATGGGATAAACAACGTCATCAAATGGTGAGGTGTTCAACCCTGTGTGATAGACGATAGACTCACAGTGAAAAGGCTCTACGACCATCCAGAAGGCTCGTCATCCATCCCGCGAGATGCAGACGGTAGTCAGTCTGCTTGCTCGATTCAAACCTGTAAAGAGTTTGTCGAGGTAAGTGATGCTGTGTCGATGCCCAAACCGTGACCTGAACGATTCTCTTGGGACAAAGTTGACCGGAGAAGCTGGTGATGTGATTCTCCTTCATCCATTTATGGTATGTGAAATCGTATATATTACGATCCACCTTGTCTCCTTTTACCTTCCTCTTCAGCCACATTCCGCGTCGAAGAATCATCGTCGGATTCCTCGATTCATTACGAATCCTCCAGTGACACTCAAAGAGCCACTCAACTTGAACCGCGACAATCCCGATCAATATGTATGGTCCTCCATGCGCAACTAGTACGCCGCGTGCTCACACATTTCTTTGATAGAGTCTCGTTGAACAGAAGATCCTTCGAACTCTGGGAGTGGACTCTCTTACTGATTGGAAAATCGCCTCCGAGCGAAGAAGGTTCACACCGAGATCGCGTGGGGCAAAGGATGCCATGATTATTGCCGAGGTTGAGAGGCTGAAAGTCCATGCATTAAAAACAGGAAAACCAGTCGACAGCATGCATATCAATGGCCCTGTTCCGTATCAAATCGTTGTATGATTTGGATATGCGTACACCTGTGGAGTGAACCTTCCACTCTTAAGATAGGACGTAATGGATTCCGAGGTCGTCATTTTCTGTGCTTATGGTGTCATACTACAAGTATATATAAGTCCGATGCACGATGAGATAATCGTATTCAAGTTGCGAATGAAGGGGCAAGTCTGCTTCCAGTACAGAAATCGTGTTCGACCGGGCGAATAAAAAGGCTCTGTCAATTGTGACACACAGTTCGTGATACCACCAATAGCCACTCTTCGTCATGATCACTGCCTTTCTGTGCCAAGGACCGCCAAGGCCATCGGGGTCTAGGCCAGCCCTTAGGATGGCAACCAGCGTCTAACTTCCAAATCGAGGGACCATTCCTCCACTGACAGCTCCATCTCGCCCTGACTCAGGCTCTTTCCCATATCACGACTATGCTTCATTGAATGACTCTACGATGATAAGGGCTGCATATAACGTGCTAACCCTGGATTGACGAATCAATTGTATGTTGAATGCCTGTTCCATCCTAGCTCACCGCTCACTCATCTCGTGTTGTCGCCATCGCATCTCGTGACATGGTCCTGATTGTCATGAAACCCCTTACAATGTCTAATCTTCATTAATCTAGGGTCCCTGGCGCGCTGCAGGCGGCATATAATGAACCTACAAAGAGTAATGTCTGCGGATTATGCTTTCGTCGGGATGAGATACTGGCTGATACCGGTTGATGATCCAACTCAAAATAACCAACCACCGACATACTGATGCGAGTAAGGTTCATGAGCGGCAGCCTCCATCATAGCAGGTGTCGCACTACTCCAGAACTCAAATAGTGACCTGTTCTTGGCAATCGGATGATACCTGGGCGCTGACTTGTGCGGGCTCCGTACACCTGAGCTGAACACCAATGCGCAAATCTAGGGAGTGGGGCTGTGATAGCATAAGGGTTGGGCGATGGTAGAAGACAAAATACAATAAGTCCGCTCATCATCCTGCGCGCGATTGTCCTCTGCGGGCCATCTACCGCCCCTGTAATGTCGTCTTGGCAAGAGGATCTTGGTTAGATCCTGCCAGCTTTACTTGTTCCTCGAAGGGGGTTCATCAAAATCAATCATTTGAGGGGAGCATTGCCATATCCAATGCATCCTAAAATCTTGGTACTAACTTATTTTGGACGATCGCTCATGCTGTATTGTCTCTTGCGGTGTCTTCGCTCACTCGCACTCGCAATTAACCAGGGCTTGGTATAGCTGTTAACTTTGCCTCTTTCGGGCCAGTTTAGATCACCTTGCGATCCCCTCAGCCATCGGCTACGTATATAAGGCACTCGTGCAAGAATGCAAGTGTCAACTTCAAACACTCCTCCACAAGCTACAACTACTACAACTTTCACAACTTCGTCATTATGGAAGATCCCAGATTCTGCGAAAAACCTTGCTTTGTTCCCCCACACCCTGATTTGCTCGCTCAATGGAAGAGCAATACGCTGAGGGTCCAGGGCACTGGCCCGGAAGCCTCTTCTGTCGCTGATACCAACTTCCTTGGACCACGAACTGGACGAATTCCGGGCTTGAACGACGGAACCATATTCCCTGAAGCTCACTTTGAGGGTGCTCCCACGCTCAGTCAGATGTCCAGAGCAGCCCTCGAGAGGGCCCCTCTCCGCGGATCCATCAAGTACGTATAATTTACTTCGCTCCCGGATGTCGATATTCATTCGATTCCAGGGTGGCAGTGGTTTTGGTGCAATTCACAGACAAGAAATTCGACGCTGGTGCAAAGGCCCATTTCCAGGACCTGTTTTTCTCTACCGGGAAAATCGCTACAGGCTCTGTCACGGAGTACTATAAGGAGGTCTCCAACGGTCTTATCTCGTTGACCGGCGAGGTTTTGGGACCATACCAATTACGCAACCCGTCAACTTATTACGCCAATGGGAATCACGGCTACGGTTCAGCCTTCCCAAACAGTCGCACCATGGCAGATGAAGCACTCTCTGCTGCTGACCCGAACATCAACCTCAGGTCCTACGATAATGACGGCAATGGCTACGTAGGTCGCTATTTGTGGCAGTACGCTCGTTTGACTGACAATTTTCGAAGGTGGACGGCTTTATTGTCGTCCATGCTGGCCCAGGTGGGGAACAAACTGGGAATAAGAACGATATCTGGAGTGTCAAATGGGTTCTCCCTAACGAGAGAACAGTTGACGGTGCGGATGTGCTTGTCCTGATCTACGATCTCCCTTTGCTCATCATTGTCTACGGTTTGCAGGAACCAAGGTCTTCGCTTTCCTCACTATCCCACAGGACGCCAAAATTGGTGTCTCCGCCCATGAACTGGGGCATTTACGTGAGTTTTGTGAAACATTTGATGTTGTTCGATTCGTTGCTAATTCTTCTTTTCAAGTGTTTGGTTGGCCCGACCTCTATGACACGGACTACAGCTCTGCCGGGATCGGAAATTGGTGCTTGATGGCTGGCGGTAGCTGGGGTGGGGGAGGTGATCGGCCTGTTCACCCTTCTGCATGTAAGCTTCTCATGTTTGCTTCCACGAGTTGCGATCACCACTGACTCTGCACAGGGTGCAAGGCTAACCAAGGATGGATCGATGTTATCAATGAGACGACAAACCACAAAATCACTGTGGCCGATGTCAAGACCGGAAAGAAGGTGCATAGACTTTGGAAGTACGGAGGCGCCTCGCAGGAGTACTTCCTAGTCGAAAATAGACAGGCAACTGCTTTTGACGGAGCCTTACCAGGAGGCGGACTACTCGGTGTGTATTCCCTTTTACCCTGTCCAGACATGTGCTGATGGAGGTGCGAAGTTTGGCACGTCGACGACTCGGTCGACAACAATACGAATGAAGCTCACCCCAAGGTCGGCCTCGTTCAAGCCGATGGCAGGAACCAACTGCAGGGCAATTCCGGTCGCGGTGATGCTGGGGATCCTTATCCAGGCTCAGCCAACAACGTCACTTTCACGACGGCTTCGACCCCCAACAGTAAATCTTACTCCGGCGAAATCACATATGTCGGTGTGACTTCCATCCCAGCTTCGTCGCCTTCGATGACAGTAAACGTCGCTGTCAGACCGTTGGTTTTAATTCGTTGGGACGGGTGGAAGTGGTACAGACTCAGGAACTCCCTTTCTGGCTACGCCCTCGACGTCATTAACGATGGCAAAGAGAACAAAGACGGCTTTATCCAACTCGCCAAAGAAGGGGACTTCAGTGGCCAGTATTGGCAGATCAATCCTCGCCCCGATGGCACGTACCAGATCCGAAACTTGTTCTTGGGCCCCAACCGTGCGCTTGACGTCTTCGGGGATGACAAGACAAAGCCTCACTTGGCCGAGGCCGGATACTACTCTGGTCAGTTCTGGACAATCACGCCGTGGGGAGACGACCCGAACACCTTCCATCTCGAGAACAATTACTCGGGACCTTACCTTTCGTTGGATAGCTTGGAGGGCGGAACCAAGGTTGCGTTGAACAGTGGGCCTAACGCTGGGCGCCCCGTCCAGAGGTGGACCTTCGAGGAGATTCGGCCAATCACCGAGAAGGAGTTCCAGCCACAGGCTTGATATGAAACGAAGCTGGTATTCCGAGGCGAGTAAGAGATATCGAACAATATAGGTGATTTCTGTTTTGATCTCGAAGGGCGGTCCAGAGTTTGCGGTGATTTTCCTGTTTCTCGATATGTGTAGCGTGTTTCGAATCGAAGTAGCGTTGTTGTATATGTAGGTAAAGCTGTGTCATTGCGTAGTATTTGTATTAGGAGAAGAATCTTGTTGTGGGCCCGGTTTTCAAACGACGATGTACTTGATTGATGACCATGGTCTCACTTTGGTTGGAATGATCGACTGGCATGATCCCGAAACGGCACGCAATACAACAATACGAGTAAGCAGTCTACGCCGAAGATAAAGTAGGAATTACGATGATTATACATAGGATATAAATGACCAATAAAGGATAAAGTATAAAGGATAGTGATACATTTACACGCTCCCAATCGATGAGAGTCCGCAGGAGGAGTCCACCAAAGTGATGATTGCGCAGCAACTATCTAACAGAAAATGAAAGCCGCAGTCAGTACCTCAATCAAGCAACGAACAAATGCCATCCTTGTGAAACTCACCATACTGACCCCAAATCCCCTCAGAAATACGTGCAATCCTCCCTCGAAGTTCGGTGAATCTCAGCTCGAACAGGTTCAGCCCCTCCAGTTAAGTTCCTCAACGCAGCCTGAGGAACCCTGAACCCACCATCCGCAAAATCAATGAGCAAAAAATTGCTGCTCTCTCCTCTGTAGGTGACCCTCCAGCAAGACGCGCAATTGGCACCGTCTTCGTGTTCATCGTTGACCAATGGAGCACCACCGACAAAGGGATAGCCGGGGAGGTCTTTGAGCGTCTTATACTTCTTCAAGGTGTGACGGCATGAGAGCATGTCTACAGGATAATCCTTGTTGCTGTAAAGTCCAGAGGGATAAACCAATTGTTTGAACATTTCGGAGGGTGGTGGAACAGCGAGGATGGGAAGGAAGAAATATGTGAAGGTTGCGAGGATGGTGGGGAGCATGACTGGCGGTTGGGCAAAGTAAAGGTGGGTCGGGAGGGTTTGGAGATGGCAAGTAGATCAAATGTCAGGGATGTGATGTGAACGGGAAAAGATTCCTAGGGCTCCTCATGTTCGTCCGCCGTTTTGTAGACTGGTAAACCATGGCGAGCCTCCGCGGTTGACCTCTTGCCCTCGCGTGGCAGACAGGATATTCGCATCTCGACCAGAGCATGACTAAACTCGATAACAGGGCAGACGTTATCATTACACGACTCTGGTACGAGATCGAGTTTCCAAGCCCCCAGTCTTGGTCAAAATCCAGAGCAGTGTCAACCTCTGCGTTGTCGTCGCCGCCAACGATTAGATCGACTGAAGTCGTTCCTGGAAACGTCCAAGAGTGTCGTCGATCCGTATCCACTTATTTGGACGATGCGACACACCCAGATCTACAGTGTATGGGTTCGAGTGTCGAATTCTTGCTTGTTGGCCAATATCGCATGTTGTGTCTTTGGGAAATAATTTGAGAACGTCGGCCTTACGGAAGGCGAAAAGTCCATCAACGAACCAAGAGACATGTCGACGAATGTCAAGACGAGATTGTTGATCTGACCAATGCGGTTGTTTTGAAGAGTGACTGGGGGTTCATCGATCACCTACGACCCTACATTGGGGAAGTCTCAATTGTGTGACATACCATCTGCATGGGTTCAGGAGGATTCTAAGAATAATACGAAACACTCACAGATACAAAACCAGAAAATGAGGCCAGTTGTGCAACGGGAAACAGCGAGCGACAGCCTGATGGTCTCTGATGGTCAATTGGCATTTACCGACGAATTGTGAATGTAAAATGGCGCCTAAATACTAGATTCGAATCCGAATCCGAATCAGCATGTTGCAGTATCATGCAGCTGCAGCACAAGTCGCTCGTGATATTGAAGTCCCAGGCCAGCTGCGCGCGGACCCTTTATCAAAGCAGAGTCTGGTGGGTCTGCGAAGTAGCCTGGATCCATGACGCTGACTCCATCCTATTTGCGGCATCCACCAAGGTGCAACCCACGCTCACTTCTTGATCATCGCAGGGTCATCTGGGGTCACTGGGACGTCCGAACTCTGCGGGGCACCCACCTCTGACCGCTCTCCGAAACTCAGGAATCGGTGCGCAATCTATACCTCTCGCCTATGCTGATGGTCAACTGGCCCCCTGATCACCCTCAGAACCTGCAAGCAAACAATAGAGGAGAACCATTCCACTGCCCCGTGAAGATTTCGTGCAATATGGTCGAACCTATCAAGGTGGGATTGTGCAACCTGACACCAGGTTCGATGCCGGTGTTAGATGCAGACGAGGAGGTTTGTTTGGCTTGAATTTCTGCCAAACGATCGTTGATCAGACTCACGATGGATGTGCGTAGGTGTTTCTATTATACACTGAACTGGCTGGGAAAACAAGTAGCTCACCTTGTGGTTCCCCTACCTTTCGTGGACTTGGTCACGTCGATTCACACAAGGATGTTTTGACCGTCACATTCGAACTTAAAACCCGGGATCCTGAGCCGTTGAGCGTACCGCGCCAGCGTCATCATGAAAGGAAGAAAAAGGGCGAGAAGAAACCTAAAAAAGGTCCACCAGAGGAAACGATTGAAGTTCACTTGGCGCAAGATAAGACGGCGCTGCGCTCTCGCAAAGGGGATACCGGGAGTGTCCTCTGGCTGGCCAGGTGAGCGGTTTTATCAAGAAACATCTTGAAATACATTCTAACAACATGATGCAACACATTATAGCGTCGAGTTTGCTCAGATCATCTTACAGCAACACCACGATACCCGCCTCGATTCATTCCTAGATCACTCTGCACTCGCTATGGCGCATGTCCTTGAGCTTGGGTGGGTATCGCACATTCTATCTATGGGGAAGATTCTTATCACAATATCTCCGAAAACAAATGCACGCCTTCTGCATGCAGGGCAGGGACCGGTCTTCTAAGCATCGTGTTATCGCCCTTGGTGGGACACTACACCGTTACTGACATAGAGGCTCTCATGCCTCTCATCCGGAAAAACCTTTCCATGAATATCCCAGGTTGGGACGGATCATCTTCACCCGAACCATGTGGTACCAACATGAGAAGAAACGTCACCGCAAAGCCGTTGGATTGGATGCTTCTCCAAAACTGTTCACCAGTCTCTCGCACACAACGCTATTCATACGAACCAGTCGACTTACTGTTGGTGGTAGATTGCGTCTACCACCCATCCATTCTCCCCTCTTTAATTTTCGCCATTGACTATCTGGCGACACCAGATCGGACGATAGTCCTCGTAGTCGTTGAGTTGAGGGCTGAAGATGTTGTGAGAGAGTTCCTCGAACTATGGATGAAAGCTGGAGAAGGGGCATGGCAGATTTGGCATGTGAACGATATCATGAAAGGACCTTACGCTGTGTGGATAGGGCGGAAACGAGGAGATGTGCGGGAAGAGTAGACTTCATTGTAGCGTTATATGAAATGGGATGAATTGGATGAACCTCTTCGGATAGGTGATTTGACAGCTTGTATATAGAGATCGACCACGATGAAAAAAGGGTTCTCCATGACCATGGGAAATAATGATAGCGTGAAATGGAATCGAGGAATAACGCACAACGGAAAGAGAGTGTCTGTGTATGACGGGACGGCAGGCGTTATCTCTGATTCCGTTTAGAGCCTTTTCTCCTTGCCGCCTTTCCTCCTGCACGCTCAGCCTTCTCAGTACTTCGTCTCCGCTGCTTCGCTCTCTCAATCTTCCTTGCGACCTGCGTCTGATACTTGATCTCCTTGGGCTTCTTCGCGACCCTAGACTGTGGCTTTTTCGACGAGGATGGCATTTGGGCACCAAGCCTTGTGGATGTATGGCGAGCGGAAGTAGATATAGGTGGACCGTCGCTGTCTTCGGCCACAACATCCTGATGGACACGGACGTTTTGTGGTCCGTGCAGTAACTCATGCGGGTCGAAATCCTCAACAATCGTGACCGTTGCCAGCTGCTCTTCGTCCTCGTACTCGTCCTCGACTTCAGCCGCCCTTTGCTTTCCTTTGTCCTGTTCTGAGAACACCGTTGACTCATCTGCGAAGACTATATATTGAGTGATTAGGTGAGAGGTAAGTATGGACGTACCGTCTCCATCAACGATTGCGCCATAAGCGCGCTCCACCTCCTCAGCATTCTGAGCAGCTTTTTCCGCTAACATTCTGCGTTTCTGAACGGATATGAGTGATCAAATTAACGTCGATACCTGGATACTCATACCTCGCGTCTCGCTTCTAATCGTTCATTTTTCTCTCGCTCGCGGGCTTTGCGCTTCGCCTCCTCCTTCTGCTGTACCTTTCTTTTATGGAATCCGGTCAGGAAATCCCTACAGCGAAATCAATGTCAGTCGCCGAGGCCGAGAAGTTCAAGCCCGACTCACTTCCGCGCATATTCGTCAAATACAATTTCTTTGATCTGTTCTCTCTTTGCTCTCTTCTTCAGTGCAACAATATTGTGAGATTTGGTAAGAGTTGCCAAGTTGTTTGACATCGTGTTGGATGGCTGCGAGCTGCGAAAGTCACGATGTCGAGGGAAATTTCCCGAGTCGGAGGGAGTGAACTTCGAGTTCAAGTCGAGCGGCCCCATCAACCCTGCGCCACAATTCTCAAACAAGGACAAACTCCTCCACCCACCGGATTGCGCTGGGTTTGCGGCTTAAGCTGCGTCCTCCGAATCATCCCAGGCTGAACTCAATCGATTGTGTTTGTGAGGCTCGATCACTGAGTAGCAGCTCGTTCCGATATTCTGCATGGCTTTCTGCGCTCATCATTCAAAGTATGGAGGCCCATCACAGGTCTCGGCTAAGTCACGGTTTTATCTCCAGATTTCTACATCGAAGCTGAATAACACTCTTCCTTCACCGGGAAGCCTTTGGGAATGATAGTGTCTCAAGGTAAGGCTGAATTCTGAGAGACTTCTTGATACTGAGGCAATTGTCCAGCTGTGTCGGTCTTCTAGAGTTCATTGTATGCTTTACGAAGAGTCGCTTCCTCCAGCCAGACGTGGGAGAAGTCCTGTGGGAGGTATTACCCCCAGTTTCTGGCTGCTCCTCAGTGCACATGGTACAACACAACCTTGTGCCTTCCGAAGGAACGGCTATCTTCATAGAGTATGGCGTAATCTCGAGATAGTCTCCCTTTCGAGGATGCCGTTCGCACAAGAAGCCGTGCCAGGCCATCAGTAACGCCATGGTACTGTTCCGTTTCTATCTTATATTCCCCGGTCATTCCCACTTCACACTGTTATCTGACAGGATTGCGCAAAATTCCTCTGTGGCAGTATGTTTGCTCCCTTTATTGTTTCTTATATAGTCACCCCCGTTCACACGTCTGAATGTCCCACGTCCCCTTGCTCAGCATAAAGCTGAGGACAGAGGACTGTGGTCTTCGGGCCGTGATCTGCAGGCACGGTGAACCGGCGGAGGAATAAATTCACTACAAGTACCCCGTGACAGTTACCTCAATAATCCAGCCATAATGCCGTCTATGGATCCATAGAATTGGAAGGAAACGAGAAGCACGGGTGTACATACCCTATGGCACTCGTGTGCCATCTCGACCAACTTGGTATCAAGATATTTCCCCACAAAGCGCGTTATATCTCGGGGCCAGACTTGGCACATGAAGCAAAAATAAAGCGATAAGGAAGCTCCCTGAAGCAGATGGTCATGCTTCCGAAGTCACAAGTAACAAGGGGTTTTGTTTGATTCAATTGTGAAAGTGGGAGTACAAGAGGCCCGCGTGGTTCTCACTTCAGTCCTTCGACCTTTCCCCCAACATGGCTACGGTCGTTGAAGAACGAACCAGCGGGAGCTCATCCTCTCTTCATGAGAAGCTCGATACTGAGAAGGTGCCAGGTTGGTCCTGCCCTTTGCGTCCCCTGGCATCATACTAAGAGCGTGTTCAGCAGAACAACAGGAGCAGATTGTGGCCATTGCAGATTTCGATGACCCGAACATCGACAAGGATGCTGTGATTTTCGGTAAGCACGATGTTTCGCTGTCCTCGAGAATACTCCTAAGGGTATTGAATTCCGTAGAGGACGATTCACCTTATCCTGAAGTTCGATCTGCGGTGGCGAATACGGATGACCCTAGCATCCCTTCCATGACACTCCGCGTTTGGGTCATTGGTGTGATTTGGGCGATGATTATCCCTGGAATGAACCAGTTCTTCTTCTTCCGTTTCCCTGCTGTCACCGTCACTGGGGTATGCTTAAAACTGTCTTCTACTGCTAATCTACAGCTGAACCCGATTTTCCTAGATCGTTGCTCAGTTGCTTTCTTTCCCTGTTGGCAGGGCCTGGGCAAGACTCGTACCCAACGTCAAGGTCTTTGGCGTCTCCCTGAATCCTGGACCATTCAGTATCAAGGAGCACGTGTTGGTCACTATAATGGCAAGCGTCGGTGCAGGGTCTGCATACGCGGTGAGTTCGGATGTGGATATCTCACGATCACCCGCTGACCTTCCTTCCAGACCGATATCGTCGCAGTACAGAGGGTGTATTACAACCAGATTTACAACTTCAGTTGTAAGTTGCGCCTTCCATGACATTCTTTGTCGATACTCACGTACACGCGAACTCTCAGACCAATGGATGGTCGTCATGAGCACACAACTCGTATGTCTTCTTTGCTACCATGCGACAGCCTTCTCAGTCACGAACTTCTCCCCATTCCCCAGATCGGTTTTTCCATCGGAGGAATCGCACGGCGTTTCCTGGTTCAGCCGCCCTCTATGAGTGAGCACCGTATGTCTGTTGGCGCTATGATGACGCTGAACCGAGAAACTCAGTTTGGCCGGCGAACCTGGTCACCTGTGCCCTCTTCAACACCCTCCATCAACAACAGTATTCCGGTATTGGTACCCGCGGAGGTGTTAGTCGTGAACGATTCTTCTTCTACGCTTTTGCGTG
Organism: Meripilus lineatus; assembly: GCA_027627245.1. Classification (NCBI taxonomy): domain Eukaryota; kingdom Fungi; phylum Basidiomycota; class Agaricomycetes; order Polyporales; family Meripilaceae; genus Meripilus; species Meripilus lineatus. The sequence goes on along the minus strand of JANAWD010000574.1, from coordinate 4,866 downwards.
CTCTTGCGCGTGGTACTTCTTCCCGGGATACATCTTCCAAGGTGCGCCGAAGCTTCCGATGCCGATTGTTTTCGAGGCTGATGATTTCTCGGCAAGCTCTCGGATATTTCAACTGGGTCTGCTGGATCGTGCCTAATAATGTTGTCGTGAATCAGCTATTTGGGTACAACACAGGCTTGGTGAGGTTCTATGAATAGAGAGTCGCTTTCCAGCTCACTAAGTATTGTGCATAGGGTATGAGCTTGATCACATTTGATTGGTCACAGATTGCGTATATTGGTTCACCATTGGTGTGTACCCCATATGGTCTTTATTTTTGGAACGCTTCTCTGACCACACTGAAGGCGACTCCGTGGTGGGCAGAAGCCAATATCGCCGTCGGCTTCGTATTCTTCTTCTGTGAGTTTTTTCGGATGATTCTCACATGCGGCTTCTAGAAATTGATGCGTTAACCAGGGATTATCACGCCTATTCTCTACTACACGAACACTTGGTATAGCAGCTTCATGCCGTACGTTTTCATCGAGCTTCTGTGCTTCGTAGACCTGTCATCTAACTTGAGCCCAACAGCATCTCCTCTCGTATCTCCTTCGACAGATTCGGTAATTCATATAATGTCACTGCAATTATTAACGACGATGCAAGCCTTAACGTCGAGAAGTATAAAGCCTATAGTCCACTATTCTTGTCAACCACGTTTGCGATTTCCTACGGTTTATCATTTGCTTCTATCACTGCGACGATAACACACACGTTCCTATACTTCCGTAAACAAATTTGGGTCCAATCTCGCAGGTCTATGAGCGAGCAACCGGACATTCACGCCCGCCTCATGTCAAAGTACCCTCAGGTCCCCGAGTGGTGGTACGCCATTGTTTTGGGTGAGTGTCTCGCTTTGTCTCCGTACTTCAATATCCTTGACATTCTGCATTCTTTTAGTCTCGATGTTTGTCTTTGGAGTAATTTCAATCGAGGTCTGGGATACACAGTTCCCAGTCTGGGCATTCGTCCTTGCCCTTGTGAGTAAAGCGCAGCAGTTCCTATTTCGGCTTTCCACTAACTCTTGGGAAGATTGTCGCTTTCGTGTACACAATTCCCATCGGCATGATCCAAGCTATCACAAATCAACAGATTGGACTGAAGTGAGTACAGCGTTCTGTGGGTTTCAGCCGCATGGTCTCATTCCGACGTTCCGCCCAGTGTCATCACAGAATTGATCATTGGTTATGCCCTACCGGGACGCCCAATTGCTATGATGATGTTTAAGACATGGGGTTACATCACCATGGCGCAAGCCTTGCAATTTAGCTCGGACTTCAAACTTGGGCACTACATGAAAATAGCGTAAGTGATGTAGGACCTGAATGTTCGGAGCGCGTGCTGACTCCATCCTCGAAGACCTCGGCAAATGTTTTGGGCACAAATTGTCGCCACAGTCGTGAGTATCTTGATTTCTCTCTTGATAGAAATGATTCCATAGTACCCTCTAGATCGCAGGAACTGTACAGCTCGGTGTCCAGGCTTGGATGTTCACGAACATTCCGGATATATGCAGTCCTGATCAGCCAAATGGGTTTATTGTGAGTACAGTACACAAGGCCCTGGATGGTGGAGTGGCTTCCTGTGTTCGAATCTAATTTTTCAATTATGTATAGTGCCCGAGTACCGAAGTGTTCGGCACTGCCTCGATCATTTGGGGAGTAATTGGCCCTGCTCGTCAATTCTCCAAGGGTCAGATTTATTAGTCAGTTTCCCTTCGATCAAATTGGATTCATCACTGAGGATATCCTGCATCCAGCGGCCTCGTATTCTTCTTCCTTATTGGTGCACTGTGTCCGGCGGCAGGATATCTCATCAGCTGGAAGTGGCCCAACTCCGCGATCAAATACATCAACTTCCCCGTTATCTTCAGTGGGACCGGTGCGATCCCTCCTGCCAGTGCTGTGAATTATGTTCCCTGGACGATTGTTGGATTCATCTTCAACTATGTCATCCGTCGGCGACATTTCTCCTGGTGGGCAAAATATAACTGTGAGCCTCACATTGCTCGGTGGCCGTGTTACTTGGTAGACTGAGATTGACGCTTCCTTCCCAAAGATGTCTTATCGGCTGCGTTGGATTCTGGTGTAGCCATTGCAGCTATCCTTATTTTCTTCTGTCTTCAGTACCCCAAGAACGGAACTATTGGGAAGGATAATATTCAGAAGTGGTGGGGTAACACAGTTTCCTTCACCAATGCAGATGCAAACGGCACACCCTTCAAGCTCTTGCCAGAGGATGGCTTCTTCGGGTAGGTTCTCCTTTTTCAGAAGACTGGCCTTCTTGATGGTTGACATTTTCTGTTGAACCAGGCCTTCTAACTGGTGATCAATCAAACCCCCAAAGCACGACTCTGTTATGTTCTCAAGAAACTCGAATAGGCCAATTGCCACTTTCCGTAGGGCTGTGGGCACGAATTTGTTGTAATAATAGTTGGTCGCCATGTATGATATCATTCCCATTGCCGCTATGAAAGTGGCCTCCTTGCCACTGTCACCCGGTCGACGTGCGGATTTTGTCTCGGTGAATGCACAGAAGAGAAGGGTTCAATTTGCCAGAGGATCCATGTGTCCACCGTTTGCGATATTTTCAAAAAGGTCAACATGTGTTGGTTCTGTGGCCAAAGTTGGTGGTCGATACGCAATGTGGCGCTCCGTCTGTCAAGCTGTATTCCCAGGACAGAGCGGACGACACACGGGAGCCCACCTGGAGAGTCAGATCAAGGGCTGTCCCGACGTCAAAAACGTGGCTGTTCATTGTTGGTCGCACTCCCAGGGCTCCCATGAACATTTCCTGACCTGCGAATCGTTGCGAAAGAGGGTCGATGGAAACAAATCGAGGGTGCGCCCCATCGGACGGGTAAAGGAATTCTCCCGAAAAAAGTGGGTGCCCTCCCAGTCGCTTGAGTCGACAAGAAAAGAGGGCCCAAGACCTGCATGGCGTTCGGCCTTTCGTCTGAGGTTGACGGTCCTGACACGTTGACTCCGGAAAATGATCCATTGCAGTCGAGTGTACAGGTCGGACGGGCGGACACGCCAATAATGATTGACATGCTGTAGTGGTTAATGATCAAGGTGTGTTGTTTCTATGAGGATGCCGGTTGCATTGTTCAAAAAAGCCGAAGTAAGCATTTTTCGAACACCGAAAATGAGCCTATCGGGAGCCGTAAGACAGCCATTGGCGGGGCCTGAAAAAATTGATCGTCCTCTCTAGGCCAATCTAGGCAGCTGGCACGGTAATATCTTGGTCTCCAACGCTCTTTCTTGTTTCTTTCCACCTCTTTCCTCTGGTCTGCACTGTCTCTGGTTTCCTCTTGCCCTGGGGGTATCCATTCCTTTATTCTCCTTCGCGTCGCTCAACTCTCGTCGCAATCGCAGGAGCCGGCTCTGCACTAACTGTTCTCTCTCGTTTCCACCTGTCCCACTTCTTGACTTATCCTTGCTTTCATGATGCTGAACCTTACTTCGTTGTTGCTCTTGGCCATTCAGCTATCTGCAGTGGCCTCGTCTTTCGGATATGTTGTCCCAATCGTTGAGCGAGCACCCAAAACCAGCTCGAGAACACCCAATGTCCTCCTTTCGGGTCCCACCACCTTTAACACCTCACGCACGATCCAGACGTGAGTACCACATTCTTCGCCTCGATCCTTGTTCTTACACTTGGCACGCGATTAGTGCGGCGGGTCCCGTTCTTGAGACCTGCGTCATTACTTTGACCCCAATTACAGTCAATGGAGAGACTTTATTCCGTGAGGAACAGACCTGCACCGTTACTTCTCTCGTGAGCTCGTCTGCAGGTATGTTCATTCATTCCTATGAATCCTGTTATCTGCTCACACCATTCTAGTTGTTTCTTCCTCCGCTGCTGTTTCCTCGTCTTCGGTCATCTCGACTTCGGCTTCTTCAAGTGCGTTTTCTTCAGTAGTGACCACAGCACCGTCTAGCTCGGTCGTTGACTCGTCCTCGGCTGTTGTGTCCTCGTCTGTCATTTCGTCCTCCGTTGTATCATCTTCTGCCGCCGTGTCATCGTCTGTTGTCTCCACTGTAGACTCCGTGTCTTCTTCAGCAGCCTCTAGCAGCGTTCTTTTGTCCTCCGTGGTCTCCAGCAGCCAGGCCACCTCGATGGCCGAATCATCGGCCTCAGTTGTGACCTCCGCCATTGTTTCGGCATCAACTGCGATCGTGACCGCCTCACCTTGTAAGCATGTCGGTGCTACCTACCTCCTGTTTATCGCTCACAGAATACCTCTCTGCAGCAACGGACTCGGTTATTTCATCCGTAGTCATGACCAGCGCCGTTTCTAGTTCGGTTGTTGCCTCTTCTGCTGGTCCGTTATTCCAGAGATCGTCTCTCTCGATCAATTCTCACCCTTATTTGGAAATTAGTATCCACGGACCTCGCAAGTTCTTCTGCTTCTGCCTCCGCTCCTGTAGCATCTGTTTCTCAATCTGCTGCGCTTTCCGTCGATGTAAGTCTGCTTTGTTATGAAAATGAGGTACAAGATTGATTATGGATGAATAGGGTTTCACAACAGTCCCTGCTACCGCTATTGCCACGGCATCTGCCTCTTCTTCCGTTGCAGCCTCGAGTGTACTTGTTTCTGCCAGTGGTGCCTCAAGTGCTCCTGTTGCGACGGGTAGCGGAACCCCTGCCCTGTCTGTTATTGTGCGTGCCACTGATGAAAACCCGTTACTTCGGCTAAGTCCTGTGATACCAATAGGGCTCTGCTTCAGCCATTCCCGCCGCAGATGTGATCTCTGCTTCTGCGACGCCGACACCAAGTGCAAGCGCGACCACTGCAGCGCTTGTGTCTGCATCACCTAACTC
>JANAWD010000573.1:0-26782 GCA_027627245.1 Meripilus lineatus | reverse complement strand
AGGGATTTGCGATTGAGAAGATATCGATGAGGAGATAAGTATTTTGTTTGTGTTGGAGGGAGGGCGCGTAAGAGGAAGAGGGTGCATTGTTAGATTTGGGGATTGTGAAAAGTAGTGTGTGTTTTGATTACGGCAAGAAGAGGAAGGGGGGACTGGAAGGACCCGAAGGGATAGGCGGGATGAAGATGAGCCAGGGATGGGATGAGCCAAGTGGGGGAAGAGAAGGATTTGTCTGGTGAGTGGGTCACCGGAGATGGGGTGATCGACAGCCACTGGGACCGGCTTGTGGCTTTCCGTTCCAGTCGGTCGGAGGAGGAATAGATCGAGCAGTCCGCTGCTGCCTCCTACAGCTACAGTGGGTACCTACTGGAAGTGGAGGAGGAAAAAATTATTGGGCTGGAATCTGGGAGTGAAAAGGGGAGGCAGCGAGGCAACAGCGGGTGCGTGAGTGTGGAGTGGGATCTCGGTCGGTGGGAGGCCTCGGCCTGGGATTGGGCTATGGGTGACAGGTGATGGGAGAAGGCCTGCCTGTTTTGTGTGTGATTGAAAGTCCGCTTTTGTGGGAGGGTATAGATAATGACGCCAACCCACGTCATTGGAATTGATCTCTGGTGGAAATTCCCCCGCTACGTCCTCTGCCTCTTAGTATCCCCCTCGCAAGCCTTGTCTGTGTCGACGTAAGAGCCCATCACCCGTCCACTGCAAACAATAATACTCATACTGCCCGTTATTAGCAAAGAATAGAACGCGGAAGGTGTCGTCATCGTCCTCCCCGCGCCAGTCGTTGCACGAGGCCCCGCCCTTTTCCAGTAACCCCCTAGCCTAGCACACCCCAGGGTACCAACAAACCACAAGAATCACTGGCTTCGATTAGCGTTTCCTCTACATCATCATCATCTCATCTCTCGTCCATCCCACTCTATCCAATCCTTCCACCCCCCTCCACTCAATCGTCGTCATAATCAATAATGACCGCTTCCGCTTCGCCTCCAAACAACAATTCCCACTCTTCTCCCTCCCAATCAGACGCATCTCTCAAGGACCAATCCCTCAACAACGACAATGATCACAGACAACTCCCTCAATCAAGACCAAAGCGTTCCAACTTTGACCTCGAACCAAACCCCTTCGAACAGTCCTTTGCCCGTCCATCAAACGACTCTTCAATAAGGACAATCCAAAAATCTCCAACAAGAGACTCGGCCAGAAATGCTTCAGATCATTCATCCTCAGACCCCCAGGACCACAGACATTCTTCCTCTTCTTCATCTCCAACAAGGCACTCACCTTCCCATCCTTCCTCCTATCCAAATGGAAAGATTGACAGGTCCTCTTCGTCCTCACCTCCTTCACGGCCTGTCCTTCCACCAGTAGCTGCCATCAGCTCTCCTTCGGACCCTGCAAACTTCCAATGGGCATTCTCAGCTGCTGCCCTCTCAAACTCCCTCCGCTCCGGCCCTCTCTCCCCTGCCATGCTCACAGGCCCACAGCAGCCTCCCACAAACTCGAACTCCCATCACCACCAGCCCCTTTCCGCGGCTTCTGCTCCCTTTGACCCATCATCCTTCAGAACGGGCCTCACTCCTCGTACCGGATTAACCCCCGGTTCCGGACTCACCCCACTCATTGGTGGCCCAGTCTCTTTTCCCCCTCCAAGCCCCGGCACTGCTGCTTTCCTCGCAATGATGAGCAATTCCTCGGGATCATCTCTATCAAATGTCGCGGCCACAATCACCCCAAACACCCTCAACGCCATATCAGGCGTTCTCAACTCGCAGCAGCCCCCGGCTACTTCCGCCACCGCCGCCTCAAACCCTTCTCCCTTATCCATGTCCCATGTCACCTCGGGTTACTCACAGAACCCACAACGAGATAATGGTGCTACCACAGCTTCGACAAATGGTTATCCACCAGGCGCAGTCCAAGCCGCCCATACAGCCACAAATGGTCTCTTCCTCCTCTCGCAAGCGCACCAAGAATTGACAAAGCGGGAGGAGGCTCAACGGGCTAGCGCCGCTGCTGCTGCTGCCGCCAACGGTTCCGCAACCAACGGCATCGTCAACGGCGCCGTTAAGAGGGGAACAAAGCGAAAGTCATATGACGCCTCTCCTGTTCTTCCTCCCGAAGAGCCGGCCTCATTCAAAGCAGCTGGTAATCCTAAACGTAACAGATCATCAACCATCACATCAACATCTACTACAGGTGGTGGCACTAATCGTCGATCATCGACACAGAGCATGGGAGAGGAGGAGGAAGAAGAGGACGATGGCGATTTTGGCAATTATCCTCAGCCTCCGTCAAGTGCGGTGGGTGGTAATAAGAAAGGAGGAGGAAACCAAAAGAAGCCCGAGACGGAGGAAGAGAAGCGAAGAAACTTTTTGGAGAGGAATCGACAAGGTGCGTACCCGTGCCCGCGTCTTCTCTCTCAATATCTTCATCTCGTACCCATGCACATGCGTGTCCCTCCTCTTTCCTCTTTGGTATGCTTGGTCGCGCGTCGTGTGCACTGACACTTGTTCGATGCTTCCTTCCCACCTGCTATTTTCTCCAGCCGCGTTGAAGTGCAGACAACGAAAGAAAGCATGGCTGGCCCAGCTGCAGGCGAAAGTCGAGTACCTGACAAACGAAAACGAAAGGCTCACGTCTGCGCTGGTCACGGCTCGTGAAGAGATTTCGAGGTTATCGTCGCTGGTTGGAGGAGTTGGAGTGAGCTCGAATGTGAACCCTCATAGTGCGTCGCACCATCCACATGCGGTGACGGTGACTTCAGGTCCTGTACCGCAGGGCATGAACGGAGTCAACATGAATGGGGTGGGGATGAATGGATCGGGGCATGGGCATCATCAGCAGGGTCCGGGAACAGGAGGAAATGCACCAATCAGCGTTAATGTCAGCATGTCGAACGGCAAGACCGCGACGATGGTAGGAGGTGCGAGAGGGTATGGGTACTAGTGACTTTGGGATTGGGTGGCTTGACTGGTCGAGTATGCTGCTTTGTTCAGTGTATCGGTGGGGCGTCCGTGCGTGGCTTTGGACATACACGGTGTTTTCTGCTATCTTGGTCGTCGCCCATCGTCTTTTTTGTTTTGATCTGTATTGTCTCTTCTACCATCTCCCACTCTGTCTTTCTGTACACCCACGGGTGTGGGGGTCTTCGATGCGGGCGGATGTGCTTTTTGTTGTTGCTTTGGGGAGACGGGGTCGTTGTGTGCGTGCGTTAAGTGCCGTGCGGATGCCTCGTTTCTTCCTCCTTCGTTAAGCGTCTTTCTTGACCGTTTTCTTTTCTGTCTATAGTGGACATTGTCCTTTGACGATTACGAGTAGTGGTACCTCTCACCCTGTTTTTTTTTCTGCATTCACCCTCTTCTATCTCTGCTCCTTCTGTGAAGCCTCATCGCCATCGATCGCTTCATTGCCTCTCTCCCACCCACCCTCTCTTCACTATCTTGCCGTAAGGCTCCCGCTCTGACCTCGCCCTTTGCGATGAACATCCCTCCCTCAACCTGGATTATCCCCCGGCCAATCCTTGCACCGATCTTTCTCCCCTTGTAATCCTCACCTCCTCCACCCGCCTCGAGTTCATTGTTGTTTATGCAATGTCTAATCGTCGACACCTCTTTATCTGTTGTATCCATCACTCGCACAACCATCCCTTCATCATCTCTATCCGACCTCAATTCCGCTCTCTCTCATACATCCATGGTCAATCTCCTCCACCCGTCCATCTCGATTATTCGGTTATCCGTCTGCTTGTCTGTCCTGTGTCTCTCTGTTTCTTGTCCCTTATTGATCAGTCATAATCCTCGATTACAATTCAATCTCTTTCTCCTCCATCCTCCCCTTTTTGCATGCAATGTCCTCTCCCTCTCTGTCTGTGTTTCTGCGTCCTTCTTCATCTTCCCTTTCCCTTTCGCCTCGATTTGGCCTCACCGTACACGCTATCTTTCTTCATTCGGCCTTACTAGTCGACCGAGACTTTCTGTTTCTTTCGTGCTTGATTCTATCCGTTGGGGATGTCTATATGCACTTTACACGCTTACATTGCAGCACCACTTTGTCGCGTTGTAGGCCTTCTCTTTCTCCTCTTTTCTCCTCTTCTTTCCTGGTTTGCTTTTTTCTTTCGAATTCTTAGTAGTGATTACTTTCTCTTATCTCTCATTTGTCTGTTCGATCTCGATATCGGTTCGATGATCATGATACTGATGACAAAAATGGATCTAAAAGCCCAAACGAATGACAAGACGAGTATAAAAACAATCAGAAAAATGTGGTTCTTTTAATGGTTTCTTTGAATGTTACTACTACGTACGCGTGTTTGTAGTGACGGATACGTAGATAGGTTTTCAGTGTGGTTTGTTCTGTTCTGCGGTTGCGATTGGTTTCATGTGGGGCTGTTGCTTGTTTCTTTTTTTCCTCCTCTCCTTTGTGGTTTGCGTTAATGTCATTCAGAGTAGCAATAGAAACTGTATTATCCTTCTTTTTACCTCCTTGCTTAGCCTTGCCGTATCTCTTCGAGCATGAAACGGACCCTTTGTACATGTCGTGTCTCTTGCCAGAAAACAAACAACTTGTCTTTGTGTACAAAGTAATTAGTGTTTATGCCCTCCAGTACAAAACGCATTGAACTCTCTTTCGAGTGAACTTGAACTAGCCGGACGGCATACTACGCACACAAGAAGACATGCACAAACCACGGTATCTGTCCCCTGAAATACTGTAACTTATATAACCTGGTCAATGATGCTCGCCTTCCTCGGCCTCCTCCTCCAAGAGCACCTTCAGATTCCACGCAGCAAGATCCTCATCGGGATCATCGTCCGCCCAGGCGTAATCCTCATCAACGTCCACTACTACAGTTCCGTTGGACGTGGTCGTTTGGATTCGGGATTGGGGGAAGGGGTAAGGACGGAAGTGCGATCGGGAGACGGAGAGAGGGGGTGAGTCGGGAATGGTGAGGACGTCTACGGGTTGTTCTTCCTGCGCCTGTTTACGCCGTACGAGTTCGTCTTCGTCTTCCTGTTGGAGTGGCGTGTTAGATATATCATACAGGGGGGTCGTTTGGAGGTGGTAGGGACACCACTGTAAGAGACACAGAGACACAAGAATACAAAGTAGGAAAACGAAATGAAGGAAAAACAAAGCGTGAAAGGGAGGCTTACAATGTCGAATTCGTCTTCACGCTCTTCATACTCGACATTTTCATCTACTTCTTCGAATCCACCTGCGAACGCACCCCATCGTTCGGGAGTGGGACAATGCCAGATGAGGACATTGCCTACGTTGGTCGTCGAGGCTATCGCTGCTTTGCTTGGGTGCCACTACGCGCCCCATCCCATCCCATACCAATCCCGGTTTTTGTAAATCGATTTGAGAAATTTTTACATCGATTATTGGTTTTTTTGTTCGAGGGCATTCGTCATTGTGAAAGTACCGCCGGGAAGGATGAATAAGCATTGTGTATTTTCATAACCCATCGTGCGTGTCGAGGGCATGGACGACCCGCATGTATGCGTGCATGTGGACGTATACGCACACAGCATTGATTTTTCAAACCGTCGTGAGAGGTTCAAGAGGCAGGAAGAGTAACAGATGTCCAGAGAGAAAGAGAGGTCAAAACCGGTATTAGATTATAGGATATAGTAGGACGGAGAAGACGTACATGAAGGTAAAGCAAAGGCTCTCTACCACCATCCAAAGCAGTTGCAAATTGCCCTTCGTTCGTGAGATCCCATATGTATATTTTGTGCGTTGCATTATCGGCGGCGCCTGTTTTCGGTAAATCCAGAATGTCAAAGAGTCAGTTGCATTATATTATAGGGATGGGTGGCTCGGGGGAGAGTCCATAAATGAATTGATGAGTTAAGCTAGCAGGGATGATGATGATGATGTCACGAAGCATCCCGAGAGAGACTATTTTATCTTTGTTCTTTCGCGCGAGAGGATCGGGGTTTCGTGCTCGAGTTTGTATTGTATCGGTATCGATGGTGATCAAACAACAGGCCTTGCAGGGAAACAGAAATGGGAAAGAGTGCAAATTCGTCTCCAACTTACCTCCCGCCAACCATTCTCCATCTGGGGAATAACTCATACTATGCCATGCGACTTTATTGATGGGATCATTGAACCTGTACATAGGTTCTAGGTCGTGGTCGAGGACCTCGTACGAAGCGGGACGAGGTGTGGTTGAGGGTGTGGCGGTTGTGGTTGTGGACGCATCGGGAGCGGGAGATGGGAGGCGGGGTGTGGGGTATGTCGGCAAGTTGAATTGACGGAGTATCCGGTCGGAGGAGTTTGTGACCAGACGTCTACACAGGGGCAAAGAAGGTGTTCAGCCAACAGGACAGGTGAGAAACCGAAGCGAGATATGGCGGAAAGTGCTACGGAAGAAGAGAAGAGAAGATGATACCACTTACCGTCCGAACTTTGCAAAGTCGAACCCTTTGAGGGCCCCTGCCCCCGCTATTCTATGTCGGCCAACAACCTGACGTAGGCAGATTGATTTGGATCGAATCCAAGATGAGAGAGATGTCGTTGGGGTGGGATACACATGACGTACTGTTTTGGTCCGGGAGTTGAATACTAACATGTAGCCTAGCGACGTTCCGAGGAAGATATGTTTACCGGAGGGGTCGAAACGAGCCACCGTCATCGCGCCTCTATAAACAATGACGCAGGTAAGGGTTCGATCTCTTACAAGTTGCAAATTCCGGATGTATGTAAAGGAAAAGGGGAAGGCGTACCGTAGTCTGGTGGTTGGGACCTCTTCAGTTTCGTCGTCTTGTGTCTCACACAATTCTATTCGGCTGCGATGATCTTTGCGCAGGTCAACGAGGTAAGCTTCTCCAGCGGCAAGGAGGACCAGAACTATCTTGCTATTTTTACATGCACCCTTTCAGACATTATGGTTTACAGAAACAAAATAGGGCGAGGGAAAAAGACATACCTGTTTCGTGGATGGAAGGCTGCAGAAGTCACAGGTGCATCAAACCGAATTGTCGTGACACGTTTGGGTGGATCGGTGTCAGAAGCCAAGTCCCAGATGATGACGTTCCAGTCCTTCGACGAAGTCAAGACGTATCTTGAATTACGGCTCCAGCTACACTGCAAGGAAACCAAAATGAAAAACAAACAAACAATAAGAACACACGACCAGGGTTTGTTGGAAACTGTTGTGGTTCCCTTGTGCAAGGGTGCAATGTAATGCACTCACTCGACACTGGTGACGCCTTTGACATGGCCTTCCAGCCAACGGACCGGGTTGCGCGTATCCAAGTCCCAGATGCAGGCAATACCATCTGGACGACCCGCTGCGATGAACCGTCCCGATGGATCAAATCTTGCAAAAGATGCTTGGGAACCCAAGGATGTCTGTACGGCGGTGGGGTACGGGATACCGAATGGGTCTTGCAGCAGAGAACCGACATGAGAACCGGCGGCGTTAAACAAAGCACCTACTCACTTGGCAATGACCCGTTCATCGCAGGACCAGCCTATGGTTATCCTGGTGTTTTGAGGAGGTGGATGTCTGTGTGCGCTCACTGTCAAGGTGTGAGTATGTGGCGGAGGAACAAGAGAGGAACAAGGCGTCTAGCGGGCTGAATCTGGATGGGAGATCGCGCGTCGATCAAAGTGGTCAATGATCGTGGGATCTCCAACGAAATCTCAGCCACAGGGGACTCTCTTTCTCCACAACCAACCAGCATCTCCTCCACTCGGAAATGGCGGCGGACGCGTCTTCGTTTCAGATCTCAGTTCAGAAGCTCAAGGTTCCTCGGGATTTCAGCGACTATGACAAAGTAGAGGATGCGGACACGATCGTCCGTCTCGAACAATGGCGCGAACAGGCAGTCGTGCACCTCACGAACTTGCGGGGGTTGGTGAAATCGCGCAAACACCTCGAGCGCGACGAGCAGGCTTCGCTTATCTTTGCGGTGTCTTCCCTCGATGGAGATGATTCTTGGATTTCCCCGGGAATGAAGGAACTTGCCGACGGTACGTTTGTTCGCGGGCACGTCAACGTATGCCATGAATGATTGTCTTCCAGATATTCTAGACGCGTTTGAAGAACCCGATGTGCCTCTCCTAGATCAGATTTTGAGCATACATCTCAAGCCTATCTTTCTTGCAAACCCCCATCCGTCTATCAACGCGGCTACCGGACGGAAGCTACCTCGCCCGCTGGGTGGACCACTGGGGCAACATGATTTTTTCGAAGGCCAAGTCTGGAAGTCTAACCCGGGATTGCACAATGCAATTTCTTGGTGTGTCAGACACATCAAGGTAATATCCCCCATTTGCGGATGTAAAGATGCCTGACTGCCGCCGTCGCAGACACAAGCATACCAGAAACTATGGCATCTCGTCATCCCACCTGTCATGACCCTACTTGATGATTATGAGGTCAGGGTCAAGTTACGCGGTGTCAAAATTGTCTTTGAGTTACTTCAAGCTGTCCCGGGCGAACTGCTTCAGAGAACAGGGGTCGGTGAACTCCTCTACTCTGTGCGTGCCACACATGTAAATACGGCCCATCACATTCACTTCCGGCTTTCAGAGCCTCAAAAGCTGCTTCAATTTCCTGCATAACCCCGAGACACCTACCCTGTTCCGTGTCTCGGTCCCGGCGATTGTGTCCCTAATCACGATGACCACTGACCCTGGAACATCGCAAAGGTTTGAGAAACTTTGTTCAATATTGGGGGATGGTATTATTGGGAGTGTCTGGTTGTATGGATCTCGAGAGCCGGAAACAATAGAAGCAACTCTGGAAGTGCTACCATCGCTGATAGATGCCCTCGGCATCGCCAGTGCAAGGTTTCTAAAAGTGTGTTCCCGAGCTGTCCAGCAGTGCAATGATGAACTGAGGGTCCTCCTTCTCTTCCCTGTCAGGGATTGATTCCTCAACTTACCCACCCCCTTATTTCCGACACAGAAAATATGCCTCCTATCAAGTTTCAAGTGAAATCCCTCCGTGCCCTGAATTCTGTGATAGATAAATGCGCTCCACGTATGCACAAGTGGAAAGGCGCTGTCATAGACGGCGTGGGGCGAAGGTGGGTGACACTTGTAGACTCTGGTGCTGATGACACAGGTATGATTTTCGGAAATCTTGCGCTATTCGCGTTGCACATTGTACCCTTACACCGTCTTCTGTAGATACCCGCGAACTCAAGCGGGAATTGATTGATACTTTGAAAAGACTTGCCAGTGCATGCCCATCTGTTGTAAACGTACGATTTTTCACTTTGACCTCGTTCCTTGTTCTTAGAGAGACTTTCAAATTTAGGAAGAATATCAGGTCCTGCTTCGAACAGACCCTGACATGTTCCGACCCCTCCTCGACACCCGCGCGCCTGAATTTCACTAGAAGATTTTTCGGAGAATACTTTCGGTGCAGAGCCGACATACTTGGGCTTTGCATTTCCGTTCGTACCTGTTCCTTTCTTGTTCCTACATAGTATTTCATTTACTTTTCTGGGCAACATCTTTCAAAAGAGCCACAAAACCGACAAGCTCAAAAAGATTCGGTTCGGCAATTTCGGTATGAGAGTATCAATCGGTCCTTCGAGCAACTCAAAATACGTTTGTCTCATTGTCTCTATTGGTGAATCTCGTGAAGAACCGTTCCGAGATTGCGCGAGGTAGATAAACGCTACCATGTGTTGGACCAACCGAGGAGCTCGACCTCCCCAGTTCAAGCATGAAAATGGCGAGACAAATCCCGTTCCGTCGAGATAAACCCGGCGGTGTGTTCGCACATCCGACTCTCGCGACCAGAGCGTAACCGCGAAATTGTTCGGGCCGAGATCGAAGAGATCCAGCTGGCGATCTCTCTCTCATCGGTTGTCGACATTGTGGGAAATTCATGTGATTGTTCTCGCGACTTTACGATACATGGGTTCTCAGATACAACTTTGGGCGTTGCATTAGTTCGGTCAGATGTGTTGCTGTCTAAGAAATTCTATAGACAACAGGTGACCATGCGAGTAGCGAAGACAAAGATGACAGCTCCATGAAGAATGAGTCCATGTATGTTGACGGAACAGGTGAAGACTGTGTGTTTCTGCGTCAAGATGTTCTGATATAGCTTGAATGGAGATGCAGGGGAGGATACGATGACACGAAGACACATGTCCAAGCCATCCATTGAATCAAATTATATGATATGGGGTGAAGAGGGGTGTATTATGGATACAGTGGATATGTCAGCGTGTGCTGGAATGTCTGAAAGGGAGCGATGGACGCTTGAATGAACTTCTTCCGAACGACTTCTAGCCAGCTCTGGGCAGGATACGTCGCCAACTTCTTCGTAGAGAATTATCCAGTATTATTGGCAATTGGTGCGGTGTAAAAACTCAATCTGTGCAGATTCTATAAGCTTTCAGGTTGGGTCCCAGGATGATGGAGGCAGTTGCGCGAGTTGTGTCGCCATTTCTTCGCGAGAATAGATGGTGCGGTTGTATGCAGGGATTGCAGTACAACAATGAAACTTAAACTTACTCAGCTTCGCGTGGAGCGCGTTGCGCCTTGAGGTTGTGAGAATGTGCTGAATGTGGATGCCGAATACCTGTCTCCTTGTTGTCTCCAAAGAATCACCGAGAGAAGATCTGGGTGGGGAAATATAGAAAAAGACTTGCGCATCAGCATCATCAACGGATATGCCCTGTTACCCTTGATCGTCTATGGTGGAATCGAAGAAGAGCCCAAGTAACCCAGTCAACCTCTAGGCCAGAACAGCACGGTGAGGATATTGGTCCCAGAGATTACTGCATGGCAAACGGTGCCGTGCACGAGTGGGCTCTGACTACACCTTTCACGGAGAGGGCTAGGCTACGGGAAGGATAAGTATAGGAGGGCCGAAATGCTGGTGTGAGTATACGTCAGGAAACCTCGCGGCATTTCGGTTTGTAGATGGCTGTAATGAGACACCAACCGTAGCTCAGGGTGTGTGTGTTCGGTGAGGTTGTGAGAAGGCAAAGGCCGGGGACTGGCATCAAGGGCACACTTCCCGAAAAGGAGATGACTCCGTGTTCAGTCACAACCGGAACGGCGTCACGTCGGAACCCAACTTCCATATGTGGAAAGCCGGGTCCGGACCGAGGTTGGAGGTTCTTTGAGGCTTGAGATTTACAGCCATGGAGAAACAGGCCTTTAACAACCTCTCCTTGCTTCCGATATCTCTTCCATCCATCCCCTTCCTTCCACACACCAACCTCCCATCATCATGAGTATTTCCGTCGAGGACCTCGTAGCTTCCCTCAACGCTAACCATATCGGCCAAGAGGCAATGGACCTCGCAGCCCTACACGTCCGTCCCTTTCTCCCTATTCAACGACAGCTAATTAACCTCCCGTTTACAGGCCCAGTTAGCTCAGAGTCTGTACTGTAATACACCACCTTCGTCCTCAGATTCCCAGTTCGGACGCCAACGGGGCTACGCCCAGCCTGTCAACACCCCCACTTCCCGGACCCCATCATCCAGCTTTAGCTTCGATCGTTCCGAGTTCCATCGGAGACGGAGCTCAAGTGTGGCTAGTGCTCGCGCAAGGGGGGGCGCATACATGGATGAAAGAGGCGACCGCGAGCCAGATGTCGAGGAAATGGACGAGGATGAGCAAATGGTGGAAGACCTCCTCATCCCGTCATCGCCAATCTCGGCCCACGCCACGACCTCGCATTTCCCCGCGTCGCAATATCCATCGCCACCGTCATCTTCCCCACCCTCTGCATATCCCCACTCTCACTTTGGAAGGAAGTACACCACACCCCCGTCCTCATACACCACTACTCAGCACGATTACACACCAATGAATACATCTTTGTTCACGACAACGGATCCTTTCTACATTGCTCAGGTCCAAGCATCTCAAAAACCGTCCAACTCTTATTTCGCCCATACCGGTCGGCCCTCACAACAGTCCCCATTCGTGACAGCACATCAAACCCAGTCTTCTCATGTCCATGCCTTTGCACGACGGGTTCCCAACCCCCCTGACGTGGAACACAACATGTTCTTTGCCTCCGCTGCGGCTCGTTAATCAGGAGACCCCCAGCGATGTGGTTCCTCAAATGGAAGCACAGATTAACCGCCGGCCCTTTAAAGTGCGACGTTCCTGTGATATCTTCTTCTGAAACACCCCGTATCCCCATCCCAACAACGCATCCCTGGTTATCTGCACATTCACCCACTAATACCAGGCGGGGCCAGATTGACAATCAGTTTCGTCACCTTTCGGTTCTAGTTGCACCCATGGTGATAGCTTCGACGTGCGGCATATTTTCACGCGTTCCTCTCCTCCCCACTTGTTCTCCGCTCCGCGATTATACACTTCTCTTAAAGTGCTGTCAAAAGAGGAAAGCCTTACGACGCCGTTATCTCCCGTCACTGCCACTTTCACCTCTATCACGGTCTCATTCCTCCTTTATTCTTACATCCCCATCCATCCACTTTCCCCGATATCGATGTCACGATTTGACGATGAATGTTCGAGTACCTCTATCATGGACTATCTTCTCGTATTTTCTCCACCCTTCACACGATAACAAACATCTCTGATATTCTTATTTATGGCACCCCTTTCCCTCTGGGCCCCATACCAGTACATATTCCCCTTAGATCAGATCCCCACGTTTCGTCTCACTCTCAAGTCTCGTTATCTCTGCCCAGTTTTCTTTCTCCTCTGCATCTATGTGTTCGTGTTCTCCGCAATTTTTCGTAGCTTAGTACTTTGTTCTCTATATCCATACATCTCATTTTGTTGGCGTAGTGCGGTTTTCGGTTGACCATCTGGCGTTTCTGTTCCTTTGTGTTGTTAATGTGTAAAAGTAAAAAGCGGGATATGATCCCGGGATTTTCCCTTATGTCTCCTTGTCGGCGCGTGTGATGGATTTCTGAAGATTCGGGTCTTCATTTCTTGTTTCTTTCTCGCTTTCTCGCCTGTTTTTTTGCACCTGCTTCGACTCTGATTTCCGTGGTGTATTTCATACTCTCGTGGGGTTGGATTGTATTAACATCGGATTGACGGACCGAGTGGAGATATGGTTCGGGCGATCCCAATTACTTCTCCATTTTGTCTTGGGGCCTTCGTGTATGTTATAAGCGTCGTGGGTGACTGCAATTTGCCTTTGGACCAGCACCTCTGTGACTATACTACAGGCCCGAATTCCGTTCGTATCCCGGATAATGCGGATACGGCATGACATGTTAGGGGTGTAATATTTCCGCTATCGAGTTGACAAAGGGCAAGGGACAAAGAGGTAAGTTTTCTGTAGGGTCAACTGGGAGGACAATTATCTGAATACAGGTTACTCGGGTTATCTCCTCGCCGTTTGCTTCTGACGCCGTTTACAGGACTGGATTCACCATCGTGAACTTATTGAATAGCCTTGTTCTCAGGGTGATTATTGGAAGGTGGGGGTCATGGGATGATGGTGCGAAGTGCCAATGATGTTGGCAGTACGACACAGCAATCTGATGGTCTTTCAAGTGACCTTGAATGTCTATTGACATACTTCAGTGCTAAGTCATTGGTGAGTAAGATCTCTCATCGTGCTGAGCACTCGTGATAACAACCCATTTTCCTTCCACGGTACATATAATAGCCGTAACTTCACGACTGCCAACTTGAACAAACAAAATGGCTCGTGGTGAGATACGGAACCACGGACTGTGCTTATCTCGTACCCATTGAGAAATTGAGTGTTCCGAGCTTCGATGGTTATCTATCTGACCCTGGAACATCGAGGCGAGTCATATCCTTGGTCTGCGGAGAGATATAAACTCAACGAGCCCGAATCATCTTCCAGAATCGAAGCGGTGCTAAGCTGTTAGTTTTCTTACTACGCAGCAGTGTCGTTCTTGGGTTACAACATTCCTCCTGGTTCATTTCCACCTTGCTCAATCAGCGAGCAGAGGCTGTGCTTTCTTCTTGCCTTTATTCCTGAGTCAGATTTCCTGGGTCGTCTTTTCAGGACGCCTCAGAACACCATCGGGCCATGGGACGTCCGTTTTTTTCTGATCAAGGGGTGTCGGCAATATCTGTTATCGGCGCCTTTTCCCTCTGCCTTTTCGCATTCATCTTGCGGAATGCGTTGGCTTCAAGGACAAAGAAACTTCAAAACGCTGCGAAGGTTTCCGAGAAGCCCACGGCAGCCTCTAAACCCGAATCTAGAGAACCAGGAGGCAAGTTTGTTCTTCTCCATTCCCCCATGTCACGGTGTCATCTCTTGTGATGATCATGATAAGACTCACTCTCCCCCACGCTCTCCTCGCTCCGTTGATGATATCATCTCTGTGCAGAATGGATGCCGGTTGAGTTTGATTACCCCGATGTCCCGGTTTGCAAACAAGATTGGAAAGACATCAAACCTATACCTTATCGACCTTTTCGGTGGGGGGAGTATCAGTGAGTGTTCATAAGCAGTCCTCGGGCTCAAGCGGTACTGATATCCGAACGTATTCCATTTATTCTGATGATAATACAATATCCTAATTTGTGATTGAAACGCGCAGTGTGACTATGGGTATAAGGAGCATGCCTTGGGACGAATGGATTGAGGTGAGAGTGTTTCAATTGATGTCCTTTACTTTTACAGTTTTGTGCATCGAGGCCCTGTTGGAAACTGTTCTCATGCCATACTCACGCGGGTTCGCTTCTTTTGCACGCATTTATGATATACATATAGTTGGACCAGCAATTTGTTGATTACCACAAGATTCGGATACATCGTATTGAAACTCGCGGAGAACATGTCGTGAAAACCCTCCCTGAGAATCCAGGGGTTGTTGGTTCCGGACACCCTGGAGGTACGTGATTCAGTACAACACGGGATTACACTTGAGCTCTAACGTGAATTTGACTCACTTCTTTTACACTACACTACCACCTGTTCGTTTGGTGGTACTTCATGTAGCTGTGGAACTGGTCCATGAACTCGCGGAGTATCTTTCCCGAAGATACCCTGCTATATACATCGTCACTCGCCACCCACCGGCAACCGGCTCAATTTCATGGTATGGTTTAGGACAAATCAAAGATATCACCGTTGTACCCCTCGGGAAGACATTCAATCTGGGCGAAGAGGATCCGATGCGGTTGTCAGCTTTATTGTAAGTTCCCTGTGGTTGGTTTGATATTCTTGTTTTTCTTACCATGCAAGCGATCTATGATAGAATTCAAGAAGATTTGGCGATCATGGTCGAAGGTACGTTTCTTTCTGACGCGATCATCTCGAGTTGGAGTTGATGAGTTGGGTATTCTCGTATTGATGGCGGTCATGATGTAGGTACGGATGGAAGGTACTATTTTCAGGCCGGTGCGGTGTGTATTCCAGGTACGGCGTGGGGTCCCATAATCAGTTTTCGACCTTCTGATGATGGCATAGGGTGGTGGAACATGAGAGAAAAACTAGGCATGGCCTTGGACGAAATTCACATCAGTGGCCACGTTCCGCAATGTAAGTCTGCTCGTAGCAGCATGTTAATCGCATTCCAGCTGACGAGTATGCGTCTCTGACCTTTGCAATTTACGTAGTTGAAACCAAGTTGAACATGAGCATGGCACGATTTTTCAAAAGAATGCCAGTGGACAAGCCGGTTGTGAGGAATAATTATACTTTTCAAGTTGTCCCGGAGGAAGAGAAGCAAGATGAGTTGGATCCGATTGAATTGGCATGGGCCAAAACGATGAAAGGAGAAGAAGATGCGAAGGATATTGAAGTGGAAACCACCTCTCGTGGGTTATCGCTCTTCTACACATTCAACGCAACGAGAAAGACTGACACGAGAGCTTGGGTTGTAGGGCGATACGGCTCTCTGGATGGATTAGTCTTGAAGCCGTCTACGGTCTGGCTCAGAACAGAAAGACAGACGCTGCGACGGTTACCTCGGAGTGGAGCGATCGTTTTCACCATTCGTGTGTACCAGACATCGGTTGAAAGACTTGGGAAAGAGCCCGGGGTCCCTGGGAGAATGGCGAGTGCGATCAGAAGCTGGTCAGAGGAAGTTGCTAGGTAAGCACGTGAAATATGTACATGGGTACGCCGTCGAATTACTGTTGACAAACCTCATCTCTTATAGGTACAAGGCGAAGGGGGCTTATGAGGGTATTGTAGAATACTTGGATCAGTGCCATAAGGAACAGGTTGAAGGTGGTGTAGAGGCTCCAGAAACCAATCATCCGTTTTAAAACGATGAAACGAGTGGGGACTCGTCGTTTTACGGTATTCCCGAGGTAGACCTCTCAATCTATGCCATGATGATGTATTATGCTACTGTATATGAAGTGATTTGACCCCTTTTATAGATCAATACGGACTCGAATGACAAGAGTCCCTGCAGATGGCAAACCAGAAAGTATGCAGCAGTGCCGCATTCTCTTGATTCTGGGGAGAAGAAGTGCTGGTGAGAGCGCGAATATTGAGAGCGTATATATATTGCGGCTGATTCGCCATTGGGTGTACCCCTGGTTATCGGTGGAGCCATTACCTTTGTCCTTTCCTGATTTATTTGCATGGCCTCTCTCACTGGTACCACCTTTCATCTCGCGGCATTAATAAATGAGTGCTTCTCTTACGGTGGATCGGACAATGGTTGCCTCGCTGCTTTGATTGACACTAAACTTGACATACATCCCCGCTCTTCGACGAGCAGAATCAGGGATGAGAAATCGACTGGTGAGGTATATGCGGACTACAAGATTGATGCCGCAGTCGTGTCATGGCCCATCGAAGCTGGAGTCGAATCTCAGCGTTGCAACTTACCAGCTGTCGGCGTCGGATTGGTAGGCCCGCGAGTGGTTGTTATGATTATTGATGTGATTTTCAGCAACAATGGTTGAACGGAGTCTTTCGCGAATGTATCAACCAAGACACTCCTACTCGGAGTGTTTCTGCTCCTCACCCATCGTTGATAAGAAGCCAACTCAACTCGTGGTCGTGAGGGGGACATGTGCGAGTCCTCAGAATCTCATGAACAAGAAATTCTGGCACGTTTAAAAGCACCCACAGATACAGGCGATGATACCCTTTCCGAGAAGGTATAACAGCCTGTCTATACCTCGACTACACCTAACATGGTATCAAGCGTGCCCTTTATACGTCTGCACGTCCAAAATATCCAGTCGGGTGAAGTAATCTCAAAGCCATACGAGCGGAGAAGTCTCTGATGATGTTCGCTCTTGGCGGTATTCGTGAGTGCGATAGAGACATCTTTGGTTACCCCCTGGCGATCACTGGACTAGATTACAATCCCGTTGGGGTATCAAATAAGGGTCAGGATTTTCCTATAAAACTCGGGATTTTTGTCGTAATGACGCACGAGTATAAGACATGAACTCTGATTTCCACTACCAGATGAACCTGAGAAATTGGCCGGTATCCCTGGGAGCACCATCAGAAGCTGCTTGGGGTCGTGAGATTATAGTAGCAACGGGTCACGGACATTGAGCAAAAGAATCGGTGTAATTTACACGGAGTGCTTGACAGCGCTCAGGGCGGGCAGGTCGATGATCAGGAATTCAAGGATCCGAGTCGATTTTGAGATTTTGCGATCCGAGTCGAAATAGATTTAAACTATTTACCGTTCCGACCAGTGGGTGCCCTGTTGAGGTCGATCGTCGTATACGTGGACGATGACGCGGACGTTGTGGGTGGTGATCGACTCACTCTGAGATGAGATGGGCTTGGCAGAGATGGACAGCGTGGTGGCGACGGTCCCTTCTCGTCCACGGTGCAGGTTGACCACGCTCGCCGGCGTCGAGACCACCTTCCCCATCAACGTAATTGGCATCAAGAGACCATGCTTTGGGTCCCAAACGGCCTTGGAAATAGGCTATAGATCCCCCTGCGAGTCCTCGTTGGGAGCAAGCAATGCCGGTTTCGTGTCCGCGACGGGAACGTGGCCATTATTTCTCTTCGCTGTCCGCCGTGACATCCTCCCGTCGACGAGGACAACTTGAAAATGGTCAAACCCACTCTCGTCCAGACCCTTCTCAATCGACCCACTCAGACATACCACTTTCCTCACTCGAAAGAGTACCATTCATCCAAGCAAGACTTCATTCGTGCTAGCACTCAGTCTACAATTGACCGTGGCTGCTCCGAGCTTGTTCCTGGACCGAGCCCCATGCACCCCCAGGATACTCATAATAATAGCAATAACTTGAATGGCCACGTTCGCAGCTCAACAGCGTCCGTGTCCTCATACCACTCGGTGCCCTCGAGCAGCGTCAGCTCCCTCTCTGCTGTCACCGCGGCGTCATCCCCCTCTCAGACCCCTTCAATGAGGCCAGACACCGCGAAACAATCGGTAAGTAATCGCCTTCCCCTTCTCTGATCGCCCCCTGGCTTATCGCTCTTCAATCCCCGCTCATTCCTTGTTCCCAGCACCATCCAACACCAGACACCAAGCGAACTCCCCGTTCCGTCGCGTCATCAACCTCCAACCGCAATGCTCAACTTCCAGAAAAACCCACAGTCCCCGTTACATCGCAACCAAAACGGATGACATCTCCCCCCTCTGCTTACAATAGACAAGTCCCTTCCAAGCCCATCCAATCTCAATCCAAGCAGCAGAGGTCCCCATCTCAGCCTCCCCTGACACAAACCCCCGCCCCAGTCAAAGCACGACAGTGACGCAGAAGGTGACGACGAAGACGACGAGTCAGACGTATTCTACACCCCTCGTTCGTCCTTATACTCGTCACCCCGCACTTCTCGAGCCTCTGCAAATGCGATCGTCGATCAAAAATCAATTACTTCCGCCCTCGCACCTGTAGTCCAAACACGATCCCGTTCAGCCCGTGCCTCTCGTACCTCCGCCTCAGGCTCAAGGACACCATCGACCGCGTCCATCCTATCTATCCCTTCGACTGCTTCATCCTCTAGTTTAGGTGATCTCGGTTCAATAATCCCCTCCTCCTTTGGCACAAACTCCACAAGATTAACATCCCCCTTGTTTTCCGATAACGGCGGTTTGAACCGCCAAGTCCCAACCAACGGTCAGGCCCAGTCCCGCCAACCTCAGAAGTCCAATTCTGTAGAGACGATCACAATCGCATCTAGTTCGCCTTCTAAAAGAGGTTCTCAGTCGTCCTCAATGCCCACTGCTACTGCCACCACTACCACTACCGTCACTCAACAGCCCTCACAGCAGCAACAGTCTACACCACCTCGAGGGCGTCCTCGCCCTTTATCGGCCTCGTCGAACAATCGCAAACGTCGCAATCAGGCCGAGACCCAGCCCCAAACATATGCAGACGAAGATTGGGCCAAAGACGTGAGATGGCTTGCTCCTGCGATACGCGAAGTTCCTTCTGTTCCCTCGCCGCGCAATAATTACCGCCCAATGTCTTCAGAAGGGGCAGCATCCCCACGCGCGTCTGGAATTCCGTCCAGAACATATGCGGCACCCCAAAAAACATATCCCCCAGCCGCGAAATCTGCTGAACGCCGTCAGAGGACATCAAGGCATTCGCGTGGGAGCCGCAGCAGCCGCGGACGCATGTCGGCATTGATGGAGGAGGATGAGAGTGATTTCAGTGATCTCACGCCGGGGGCGAGCAGTCAAGAGAGTCGGCCTCCGTCACCGGTCATGGAAGAAGCTGAAGGTTCGGGTGGAGGGGGGTCGAGGAGTGTCACGCCCACTGCTTCTTCACTGATGGCTGTCAGGTCCACTGTGACTCGATCTTATTCAGCCAAAGTTCCAAAGACGACGGCGAGGACGATAACGAGCAGTCCTGAACCGATTGCTGAAGCGAAGAGTGGTGCACCCTCTATTGCTGCTACTTCGGAGACGGAGGATTCGCTGGAGTTGAATCCCGACGCGAGGTTGAGAGCGTATGCACGATCTCCCGGTGGCTCGAGACGGACGTATTCACATACGAGACCACTATCGAGATCGTCGACTTTGACGCAGACGACCTTTGCTGCGAATTCGATAACGGATCCGTCGATTTTTGCGAAAGGCTTGCCTACGCATGCATTACCCACTCCCTTCCCTACCACTTCGAGTGCTTCTACTTCGTATTCGTCGGGTGCCAATTATAATGGCGGGTATACGGGATTGACGATGGCTCATGCGGGGTATGTGAATAAAGGAAAGGCGACATTGAATGATGGAAAGGTGGATTTGGCTAAGGCAGGAATTGCACAGAGCAGTATGGCCACTGTCGAGGTTGTTCGTGGCGTTGCTCAAGCTCAGACTTCGTCGAATACATCCTCTCCGAGGAAGAAACGTCGAGCGCTCTCGTTCTCCCTCAAGGCACTTGGATCCGTGGTGGTAGGGAAGGCGAGAGGGAAGGGAAAGCATAAAGAAGAGACTCCGGCCCATTTATTGGATGCATTGCCGCTGCCTGTTGCATTTACGGCACATATTCCACCCCCTTCGTATGTCCCTTCGTCGTATGTGCTTTTGCAGGTTTTCGCTGTCGGACTGGATGCGTTGGATTCTTTGTTGGTACAGGAGGAAGATAAGCTTCGGGTGTAGGGGCTGGGGACGGGCAAGGGGAAGAATTCGTCGGGATATATACCCGGGCGTAGCCTGGTGGGGAGGGTCATCGAGTGTGGGTGGGATGTTAAAGGGGATGTGTGTAAAAAGGGGGAGTGGGTGATTGGGTTGTTGGATGTGAAGAAGGTATGCAGTATTCTTTTTGTCTGTTTATTTGCTTTCGTCTTGTCACCCTTCCTCTTTGTTCAGCATCCCTGTTCCCCTTTCTTTTCACCAACAATCTGTCACATCTTTATAACTTATATCCGATGTATTGGAGAAGCAAATACTCACATCACCTCTTTCGCTGGGCACATCGTCCTCTTCTCCATTTAGTCAGGAGCGCTGGCCGAATTCATCGTGATAGCAACGGCACCGTCTTCACCCGTGCTCCCACCAACCCCGCTCCCGCCCAACGACACCTCTTCCCCTTCGNGCGACCAGGTTCGCAGATCTCTACTCGTTCGCTCTGCTTCCCCNTCCTGCGCATCTACACCACTGTTCCTTCTCACACCAATNTCCTTGCGCCGGCATGGAATCCCCTCACCGTCGAGGAGCTTTCTTTGTTGGCTCTATCCGCCTTACCTGCCCATCGCGCTGTCCGCACCTTTGCAGACGTCATTGCTCCACCTAAACCAAATCGATCGCAACCTCCTTTCGCGAATGGGGATAGTTCAAAACCTGGCGTTTGTGCTCTTGTGTTGGGAGGGAGTGATGGGCCAGGTGCCATGGCGATCCAGATATTGAGTAGGAGAGGCGTAAGGATTACCGTTCAGGTGTTCGATTCTACTGTCAGATCTACGATTGAGGACGAAGAACTCCATACACAGACAGAGGATGAGTCTCCTACTCTGGGACTTCGGAGGAACCTCGGGAAACAACCTGAAAGGGCTCCCTCGAAACCAAAGACGCTTTACGAACGCGTAGAAGCAAGGTTGAAGGCATGGGGTGCGGCTGAGATATGCGTCGGTGAACCTATCAAGGTTATCGAGAAATTGGCAGAAGATGGTCGTGCGTTTGATGCTGTTCTCGATACCGTTGGAGGAGCCGATATTTGGGAAATGTCGCAGCGTCTCTTACTCGCCGATCCGACTTACGATACAGTCCGGAATCCACCTACGAGCCCCGTCTCCCCCGCGGATTCATCCATTTCAGGAGCGGCGAGCACGCGAAGTACTATCACTCCAAAGAGGGAGAAGAGTAGTCGAGGGAGATCGGGGGGTATATCCCAAGCACAATTTACGACACTCGTGGGTGATAACCCCGCAAGACCCATTCCTTCTGCGCATGATAATTTCCGATCTGGTTTCCGGTCGTTGAAGAGGAGCGTTTCAAGATCAGCACCCAACAGCGCCAATACAAGTCCGACAAGGTCGACCGTGCCATTACCTTTATCCCCCAGCAGGGAGAGCTTTAGTTTCATCTCGAGGAAGAACTCTTTGAGGGGAGGAAGCGGGGATCAGAGACCGAAGAAGAAGAGGATTGTGAATTATACATGGGTCAGTGTCTCTGCTGATGTAGATTTCGAAGGGGAGGATGTGAGAGACTCGTTGGGTGCGGTTGTAGGAATGGTTGAGGAGGGGTGGATAAGACCTTGGGTCGGCGAAGAAGGGGACGGACAAGACAGAATTGTCCCCTTTGAAAAGTCGCCCGAGGTATTCAAGAGGGATGCCGTTGGACCTGTTGGACTGTTGAGGGATGGGGGAACCTGTGTTGTGAAGATTGCCGGTTGAAAGAGGTAATAAATTTGTTCTTGGACTCGCAGAGGTGGTGAGACACGGTATCAAGGTTGAGGCAGCTTCCCTCCGTACCCTCTCTTGTTAACTCTCTAGAATTTCCCTGACCGCCATTCGGACGATTTTCGATTTTGCTTTTCTTTTGCGTGTATACACGGACCGTTGACATTTCTCACTCGTTTTCGAAGCAGTTCAACCAGCTTTCGAACAAACAAGCAATCCCTTCAAATGTACATCTACTAATAATGTATCAGTGGACCAAATTCGCCTCATTCCTTTCCTTTCGTTTTCCCATGCCTTGTTCATCTTGCCAAATACATAGAATTCGGATATTCGTCTTTTCGCTTTCTGTTCGCTCTCTTCTTAATCGGTTGTAAATTTCTTGCGTTTTGGGGTTTTCTGGTAGCTCTGATGCAACATCTGTACATTGTAGTAAAGTAATCTTGCCAATGTCGAGGTTATTGAAATGACACCCGAGTATACAACAAGATGTGTAGCACATTGCTAGGACTATGCCTCATTACAAGAATCAAATTGGGTTCTAAAAGAATTTTCCAAAGTCATACGCCTCCTCTCCATTGGCATTGGCACTCTTCGTCGCGGTTTTGCTCGAGGACGAGTTCGCAGTCTTCGCGGCCTTTACCAAGGGTTTCGAGATAGCCTTTTTTGGAGTCTTGGTCGATGGCTTGAGAGGAGTCGCTGGCTTGGAGGTCACTTTGGTGATGGGGGTAGGACCTCCTCGGCGACGTTTTGGCAGTTCGGCCGCAAAAGCGACCTTTTTGACGGGTTTCACAGGTGCCTTCAGGGGAGCTCGTTTTCGTTTTCCGGCAGTAGGCGCGTCTTCTTCGTCACTGTCGTCACTGTCTTCCTCGTTCACTTCGTCGCTGTCGACATCTTCCTCTTCTTCTTCATCGTCCTCATCTTCCTCGCTCTCTTCGTCCGAGTTTGAATCTTCTTCCTTGATCCATGGCTTCTCAAGTTCCACTTTGCGGGCATCAATCTCGCTTGCTTTCACTTTCACCAACCCAGAGGTCTTGCGCAATTCCTTACGCGATACGAGTTTTAAAAGAAGACTCTCCACCTTATCTTCCAGTGTCGCCGTATTCTGACCATGAGAAGGTGATGGTATGGTGTAGCGAGGTAACTTTCCGATACCCCAATCACGGAGGACAATACGGGAAGCACCTGGAGAATCAGGTTCACCGCCCTACACCGATGGATGAATGCATATATGAGACTGACGAATAATTCTGAATTAATACAATACGTACCCTTTGATCAAATTGTTTGCACGAGCAACCGCGGTAAGGAAACCTTCTGTATCACCTTCCGAAAATGCGGGAATGTTGTAGAAAAGCATAAGATCCTCTTTGTTGGCTCGTGTGACTATGTTCGCGACTGGGCAAGCGGAATAAACGCAGGTTAGGTAAGAATCAAAGAGAAAAATAGCGGTGATGGACGTACCAACTGGTAGAGGATCCTTCAATCGGTCGATCCGGCCACGACTCCGGGTCAGGATGTCTGTTGCACGAACCTCCTCGCTAATCTTCTCGTCCTCGATGTCGACTTGCCATGAGATACCAGGGGTGTCGATAACCCGGAATTGATGACCTGAAGTCTCGATTGGGACCTCTTGTGCGTATGGCGTTGTCGTTGGACCTACAACTTGAGTAGAGGATAGCGCATATATTGGCAAGACGGATTGTTTTGTTAGCGAGTTCACCAACGAACTCTTCCCAACCTATAGCATGACTGTCAATTTCCAAGAACAGAGGTAGTACCTATGAGACGCACGTTTGTCAGACCAACCACAGCTACAACCAAAGGTTCCTCCTTCCCCAACTCCTCTGCGCATTGTGCAAGGTACTCAAGAAGATAATCAGCCCCAAGGGCATCGTTCGCTTTGGCCTTTCCTTTTCCATTATCCGAGGAGGGCAAGAAGCCTGATGCACTTCGAAAGAGGAACGTGGGGTAGTCATTTTGCAGCGTCGTAGCCCAAGATTGTACGGCTTCCCTAGGGCACGCATCTATCACCAAAACGTGCGAGGTCAAAACGATCGGATACTACACAAGCAACGTTGCTCACCTATTTTGTTGAGAACCAACGCAAGCTTGATCCCACTTCTACTTTTCACGTACTCCTCCAAGAAAGAACTTCGACATGCCAATGGATCCCTTGCATCCAACACCTCAAGAACGACATTGGCTTGATCGAGAACAGCTTTGAGGTTAGGAAGGTCGGAATTCATAAGGATAGGGACATCTTCCGTGACGTCCTTGGCAATTTTCGTTTTGCTGGGGCCGCTTGTTGCTTGTTGATCGTGCAAAGTTGTAACACCAACGGTTGGTGTATGATCTTCTTCAGCATTTCCATCGGCCCTTGCAGCTTTCTTCTCCTCTTTACGACGTTGTTTTGCCTCTTCCGCCTAAAGGGGTGCAGTTTTAACAATAGCTGTAGCTCAGAGTGAGGTGTTGCACACCTGTCTTCGTTGTTCCGCAACTTCGGCGAGAATCTGGTCCTTGTATGGGAAGTTGTTTGGGATGCCAGGATCCTTTGGATTCTCTGAAAATGAACAATAAGGTCATGATATTCAGGTTTGACTGATCCGAGACATACTGGACTTCCATTGCTGAGGTTTTTTCTTTGCCTCCTTTTTCCGCTTCTTTCGCGTTTCCGAGACTTTGTGCTTGATTTTTTCTCGTTGGTTGGTCGTGCCCCTTTTGCTTGTCTCTACAGTGTGTCTTTTTCAACCATGTGCTCGAATTTTGGGGAACTTGAACCTACTTTTCCGTATGCGAGGCATTGGGTAGATGATGGATCTGGTGTAAAGTGGCGAGTCCTCAGTTCAAGATACGCGCTTAGGACTTCGAATGTCCCATTTGTGTCCCATTGGAAAAATTATTCCCTTTGTGTGCGCAAAGTCGCAGATCACACATACACAACTCCGTCGCACAACGTTTTCGAGTTTGAAAAGAGGTATTCATTGGTACATTCGAGGGAGGGATATATACATGATATGGTATCGGACAATGGAAACAAAACGAGGGGATGAGACATTGATTACGATCGCACAATGTAAGGTAATTTTAGAATAGCCAACAACGTTACCTGCCCCATGGAACAAGGTCAAGGCTTCAGGACATTGGTATTGTGTTTGGTCGAATTGGCGTTGCCGCAAGGATTCTTCTTGCAATTGACACATTG
The DNA here is from genome assembly GCA_027627245.1 of Meripilus lineatus. NCBI lineage: Eukaryota > Fungi > Basidiomycota > Agaricomycetes > Polyporales > Meripilaceae > Meripilus > Meripilus lineatus. The sequence goes on along the minus strand of JANAWD010000573.1, from coordinate 1,356 downwards.
ACGCAAAAGTGGCAAACATCCATCCGTTGGGAGAGGACCGCATCAGGATCGCGACGTATACTCACCCACGCTTGTACAAAGGTGACTTCTTGGTGGGAAATTCGGGATATTGGGGGCGCGCGACAAGGAAGATTTGAATTAAACACATTGACAACGAGCGCCCTCGATACTTGGGAACTTGCACAAACTTGCCAAACATTCAATGAAAGTCGTACGGAGTGGAAACGAGACTACAAGAAATTTTCGGAGGGTGATATGAAAGCAAACTTGACAACTTGGGGAAGGGGTTTTGTGCTATTGGGTTTCCAGACTGGTTGTCTTCACCATGACGAATCTAAACGAGAACAGTTGAGGGCTTCATGATGCGGCAACCGCTTCACTTGAAACCTTCATCGAATAACCCATCGCCCTTGAATAACCTGAGAGAACGCGCCACATGGAGGAACAAGAACAGAGGCATGCCATGAGACACGTTGACAATACAAAATCATTCTTCACCAGCGCGGTTCACCTCCATTTGTCGCAGGAGCGGAGCTAGCGGGCGCATCAAATTCCCTCCTTTCGTTACGCGATGGGCTGCTGCCACGAGGAGGGCTTCTAGAGTAGCTTCGTCGTCTTCTGTAATCGGGAGAGTAACGTCCACCGCCACCTCTAGCGGGAGGTGGGCTCCTGCGGTCCCTCCAGTCGCGGTTGTCTCTTCCATAGCCATCACGATCCCTATCGTCTCTGTCGTAGCGCCTTGAGTAAGGGTCCCTATCACGACGTTCGCGGTGCGAATCCCTGTGGTCATCATAGCGGTCGTCACGGTAGTCACGGCTCGAGTAGGTGTCGCGTCCACGGCGGCGGCGATGCCCCATATATTCTCCAGGAGTTGGTGCATGGGGCCTGTCTGTGACGGAATAATCTACACGAATGCGTCTTCCGTTGAGGTCCTGAAGGAGGAACGATCAACATGACTGCAGGGGAGAGCAACTTGTTCGACTTACTACTCCATTGAGTTCCTTGATGCAACGAGTTGCTTCTTCGACGTTGGACATTGTAATGAAGCCGAACCCACGGGAACGATCAGACTATCAACAAAGGGGGGATACGTCAGATCAGACGCGTGAAAGTCATAACCACAGAAGACACACTCTTTGGTCATACACGATTGTAACTTTTTCAACACGACCAAAACGACTGAATTCGTCATCAAGGTCGCGCTCGGTAGTTCTAATACTTAACCCAAAAACACCCAACACGTTTGAGGGATTGGGCGCCTGCTTCGCCGGATAAGCGTCAGTGAATCGAGGTTGAACAGAGGCACAACGAACAATTGGTGCATGTGGAGGCCTCCTGGGAGGAGGAGACCTTCTG
>JANAWD010000572.1:0-26797 GCA_027627245.1 Meripilus lineatus | reverse complement strand
CACTTGCCGGTTTTTCAGTCTCCATAGTCACAAACTTCGATTATTCGGTTTCTCCTTTTTTTTCAATCTCCTTATCTCTTTTTTCGTTGACCCTGCGTATCCCTTTTCCATCTGGCGTTTCTCTTTTTCTTTCTCTCTTTTGTGTCTGTTGTGTGCATTGAATCAACCATCACTATACCTTCCTTTTTTTTTTTTACCCACAACCCTTCTCCGAGTCCAATCACGAATATACATCCGCATTTTTTTTTTCGCTGCCTACCTTCTCCTACGCCCCCGTCCTCTTTCTCCTCCTCTCTCTGTGATAGTTGTGGAGTTGAACCCCCCTACGCATTGTAATTTTATGGTCTCTCAGGATTAGAAATGGAACTTAAAGAAAATTTTCGGCATCCCCTTTTACCTCTCGCCCATCCCCCCTCCATGGCTATTCACCCTACCCTATTGTTCAAGGTTCCCGAAATCACTCTTCGTATTCTCTTTTCTCTATCTCACTCACTCTCACATACTGTCAATCTGTTTCTTTTGTCGGCTTATCCGCGGGACCTTACAAGAATTTCATCGAATTCCATCCGATTTTTTTTTCTTTCTCTTTTGTGATGGTCATTGACTCTTTTGGTGATCACTGTCATCCTTGAGCTTGATCAATGATTATGACCTTCTCGTTGGCAACTGGTCTTAGTTGGCGTTATGGTGTTTATTGTGTTTGTTCTCGTCATTGCGTTTTTCTTTTGTCTCCGTGTTGGTGTTTGTTTCTTCTATCTCTATCTCTGGGTCATGTTGAAATGTTTTCCCCCTTCCCCCTTCGGCCTTTCTTTTTCTCTTCTTTCCTCTTCCTTTTTCAGGAAATACTCCACCATTCTGAAGCTTCCATTTTCTGCAGTTTTTCCTCTACCGAGGTTGTCCCAATTCAGTTGCTTCCTGTTTCTTTCCCCTTTTTTCCTTTCTGCCGTCCTATTTTCTCTCTCAACTACTCAAAGTCTGCGAATTCCTGCTAATGTGTATCGTTTCCCGGGCCTGGTTCTTTTCATTATTGTAACAAAGAAATTTAGCAACGAAAGATAAACAACAAACAAATCATACTTTGAAAATTCCTATTTTCCTCTCGCCTTTGGGTGATATGTATATGGATACCGATGCGAACATATACATACGTATACTATGTAGGCCGGCGGACAATAAGCTCAAGACAATTGACATTCCTAGAGCGGGGTGTTCCAACACCGCGACGACCGTGCGCAGTGCGAATTATCCTTGGAAGTTTCGAGGAGATTCCGTTGGACCCTAGACTACGTGTACCGGATGCAACGTAGTCGACATCGACGTCCATGACAGATACATATCATGGATATCACTGTTCGTCACCTCTATAGCCATATGCATGGCGTACATGTTTTTCACGAGATGATCCTCCTTGGGGCTCTGTACGGTATCATTCACACAGGTCAAAACCAAAAGTCCTTTGATTTACAACAAGCTATACACGTAAAGAAGTATTACTTTACAAGCACCCGACTATTTTACGCAACCGAAGAAGGAACAGAATGGCATTAGACGCAACAAGAACAAAAAAAATAGGCGAATAGAAAGGCAAGAAAGCAGGAAAGGGAAACGAGAGGCCGAGGATTGAAACGAGAGTGAGAGTATAAGAACCGAGCTCGAGAGAGCAGAGACAAAGACACAGAGAGAGTAAAGAGAGAGACCCAAGGGGAGTTTTTGTCCATAACTTATTCCTCCAATAATGTATCCGACACGGGTGTATGAATGCGTGTATATGAGTGAATGAGCGGGATGTATGTGATGTGTATGTATGCGTTGCTCGAAAGCATAAAGTAATGAAGCACAAAGGGCTTGAAATACGAAACGTGGAGCGTAACACATACGGCTTGAACGAGTAAGATAAACGAAATTCTACTCGCGTTGAATCTACATTAAAAACTTTCTAAAATCGACAGGCAATATTTACCATCCTACGGGTTGAACATAGACGTGTTCGGGCTCTGGCGTCGGCTCGCGCCCGCGGAGTCTGTTGATGATTCGGAGACGAAGCACTAAGCAAAAGGCGTTCATCAGTAAAATGACGACATGGGGGGTATACGTATAGCACATAGTAGATGGCGGCAAAGGATGGAGTGAGGTTAAGGATGGGTATCAAAGGAAGGTAAATCGCTTACGGAGGTCGTGACGGGTGTTCTCATCTGCTTCTTCTTCGTCTTCAGAGTCCCGGAGAGGATCCGTCGTGTTCACGACATGCCAAGCCTCTGTAGGTTGAGATGGATCGGATTGTCGTCAGTGTCAGTGGTTATCAGAGTCAGGGAACACGGTGGCCAAGTTTTCCACGGGAGTGGCGGATGTTAAAATCAGGGACTTACGTTCGAGCATTGAGCGACGAGGAACAGGAGGTGGGACGGTATATGGCGCCGCATCAGACCGTACAAAACTCCTCGACCGCGAGTTCGTTGACGGACGGTATTCATGAGCAGGAGGATACGCGGAATGATGCAAAGGAGATCCCAAGACCTTGTCGTCCTTGGGTTTTCTCTGGCGCCTCCGCACGGCTTTACCGTTGGTTGATTGCGACATCGGAGTGGTAGGAGTACGATGACGACGGGGATAAGGATCTGCAATCTCCCGAGATGTCGGTCTTGGAGATGTAAATCTACGTGGGGAGGACGACGAGGGAAATTGAGGGGGCATTATTGGAGGCAGTGTGGGGGACGAAGGGAGAGGCGTAACCGATACAGATGGATGAGATACAGCGGAAGGTGTACCTGCGAATTTGGGTTACTTCTTTTTCAGAGACCTGAGAAAGTTCGCAGGTGCAATGGAGAGACAAACCTTCTCCGTGATCACCTTCGCTACCTGCGAAAGGAAACCCGAGCTCACGCTCGGCGTAAAAGTCACGATCCCCTTTGGCTCCTCGCTTGCTGGGTTTTAATAGCGCTGCCGCTGCTTCCGCTTTTGTTTTTGACTTTCCTCGTCCGCGAGGTTTCGGTTTGTCCTTTGGGGGTTCGCCATTGCCATTTGTCGCCGAGTCTGCAGCTTCAGGTTCCTTGTCCTTGTTCAGGAGAAATTCTCTCCTTTGAGCCATCATCTTCTCGCCCCAAGCTTTCTCGTCTTCAGGATCGACGTTCTCTAAAGCTGTTTCCTCATCGGACAGAACGTTGAGCCGTGGGATCTTCCCAGGATGAGAGCGGGAGAAATCATCGTCGAATGGGTTGGGAGACGGTGCCTCTAGGTAGTGAAAACATAACCAAAGGAATGCGTTGGCCCGAGACTCCGATGAGACGTTCACAGGGCAGAAAAAGTCCAGCAAGTCGTAGGGCCCTTGAGAGCCAAAATGCGACTGCGCAATCATCTAGAACGATATGAGATTCATGTACGGACATGTATGATCATTGTGGATAAGCTTACTGCAGAATGACTTGCAAGGATGAAGATGAGGTTAACAATAGTTGTCGGAGGCGCTTCACCTGACCTCTACAGAGTGAAAGGCAATCAAATCACGAACATGGTTCACGGTAAACCAAGGGCCACATACCGATCTGGTTAACACATCAGCGGGTGTCATGAGGGGGTTTTGACGTTCCCGGTGGAGGAAGCAAGACTTCAGGATATTCTTTATGCGCGGTGCATCCTGTAGGTTACCATCGGTCTTCTGCAAGGACGGGACCGGATGGTATGTCCTGAGTGCTGTTCGCATCTCTGGGAAAACTGCGAAGATAATTCGTAGTCAATGGATGTAATCAACTTGGTCACAAGCCCGGGTATATGCAAACGGCGAGAGAGGAAGCCGACAAAGGGCAGGATCCGAAAACCGGACACGTACAGGCCATGGTAGTGTTAATTCGCCCTGCATTAGAGAGCAAGGAAATTTTTCCAAACTCGTCACCGAAGGCTGGGTTGTCCAATAACTTGTCTTTCGTAGTTTTGGAACAACGCGGCGAATGGATTAATGCGTTGATGTAGAGATCCCGAAATGTGACCTTGCTACCATAGGGTTTTCCATGAATTGTGGTGTATGGATCTGTGAATACTGAACGAGTGTCAGTAAACAGACAGTACAATAGATCATATTGTAAGTCAGCGCGGGTCAGGGGTTCTCCATCATTGTGTTTTACAGCCAACGTCTTGCGCTGAGTTCCTGAGGTGCTGTATTATGGTCAGACGGGTGTAAATGTGTATACGGACAAGTGCTCTACTCACCCTGCACTCGGCATGTGTTCAGCTGGAGAAAAGAGGTGAAGTGGCAGCTCGTGGAACGAAGCTGTCTGCAGCAGGTTGTGTGGTGGCCCAACACGGCTAGCCCAAATTGGGATCGTAGCGGAACCCGATCAGATCTCATAGCCTGCAGGCGCGCCTTCACATCCACCCTTGCCTAGGCCCCCTTTCAACTTTCCTCACTAGAGCATTCGAATTCATATCTCATCCCACAGGTTAATTAATCATCTCACAATCGCGCACACTCATATGCAGACATATTCTTGGTTGCTCTCTTCTATGAGCCTTCCCGGCGGTATCTAATGCGTTGTTTAGCAAACAAGCAGTCTGTCAGGCAACAACAACAAGCACGTTCAACCCTCAATCCCCGGCCTTGGTCGTGGAATTCATGGCACCAACATGGTGTTTGATATCTAGCAAGGTCCATTTTTCTCATCATCATATCTCTTCTCGCGGATCCCGCCCCTTGTAGAAATCAAGCTCAAGCTCCACCGTCAAGCGTATTCCCCCTAGAATCTGATTGAAGTTTTGTGAAAAACCAGTGCGCCAATTCTTGGAAAGCCCTCTTATAATCCTTCTGATCTCACTTTACGCGAATTTGTAGGAGCCGGAGAAGTTACTTTTATGGTGACATTTTCCGCACCGTCCAATTGTTGACCACACATCTTGTGCTCACCCAAGTGATCAACAGTTTCAAGGGAGGAGGTTCCTAACATCCTCGGGAAAGATGTCCCTTCGCATCGGATATTGCGATCGGTGGTGATAATCCCTCCAGGACGCCTCCGAACTTCAAATGGATCCCTCTACGTCGGTGGTCCGGAATGTATTTCCGTACTGATCGTCAGAAAAATGCTCCGAGAATCAGTTGCATGGCATACTCGAGTTCTCTTCGGAATATCGCATTTGAGGTTTCACCACCAGCCGACTTGCTCGTGTACCCCTCATACCCTATCTTTGAGTCGTCAGCTCAGTGTATACTTTGGCTTTATCTCCTTCGAAAGACATCCGTGCCATACACCGCACAATGTACCTCGTTGGGATTTTTGCTTGCTGGACGTGACTACCAAGGCTCTATCTGTCCTTGACTATAGCAGGGGACTCCCGACAGAGTGGAAGTCTTTGCTTACTACGGGACTCCGCAGTTCTCCGCGCTTCGAATACATCTCCTCTGGTTAACCTCAACGGACTCCATGCAGAAGACAGGATAGATGCTGAATTTGGTTTTGAGCTGAGTCGCGCAGGATGAGATGTGGGGACGGAACCCAACTCTGATTCGATGCAGAGACGCCTGGCATCTTCCATCTCTTATACTTGTTCTGCTCGGTTTTGAAGCCCAGGGTTCAATCAACCTAAAACCTCGCTTCATTAGGAAGTACGCAGTCTTTCGCGTCAAATGTCTGTCTGTTGCTCATCAGTCTGACCAGCACGGACCTGCACCTGACTGCTTCTTACTCGTATGTGTACACTACGCTTATGCTTGTTATTTTCGATGCAGAAGTATTCGCAGAGAACGGTACTGTGCGTGATTGCGCACTTCTTGCTGAGGATATCTTGCCATTCATTGGCTTAGACTGACTTCCTTTCCTATATTGTGAAGCAACTGCGGATTCAACAATGGCATAGATAAATCGGACGTTGTTGTCAATGATGTCAATCTCTTCACCTCAAGAATCTGCCTCGATCCGCGATGCACCCTTGTTCCATTCTCGAGGATCTCATCGCTCCCGACCCCGATCTTGGTGGCCATGACACGCTGGGCGATTTTGCCATGGATGTACAACGTATGATCGAAGAAGTTGATCGATATCGTCGGTCAACTACATCCACCAACCCCCGCAAGTGTATTCGCAAACCTTGTGAGCGTGTCAAGAACTCGGTACCCAATATTGCGAAACAGGATGCTCGCGTTGTTGGCGACCGGGGGGAGTTGGTCTCCCACACCGGAGTGGGATTATCACCTCTCCGATCACCAACAACACCAACGCAGGTGGTCGGCAAAGACAACCTCAGTCGTTGTGGGTACAGTGCTCCACTGCAGGATGTTTCTCATGTTCTCCTACCCGCGACTCAGCAGCCTGTGTTATAGATTACCATCCAGGCCTAGACGCGCCTCGCATCTCGATGTGAAATGCACGCAACCAGTCACCTCGATGCGGGAAAGTTGAACCAAGTAAGTCAATCCTATACTTACTTACTGATCGAGATTCCCTGCAATTTGCTTGGGATGCATGAGACACATACAGTACCTCTCACATCATCCATTCTACTCTTAAGCATGAATCCCTATGGCTTGAACTGACTTGAAGTTGCACACTATTTCACAGATTCCCGTTTACAGTATTCCCAAAGTATAACCCAGTCTGAGTTCCTCAATCACAATTTCTTCTTGCACTAAGTAAAAGTATGAAGAATCAGACTGTTAAATATGTTTGTCTAGAACGACGTACATGATCATGTACCGTAGCTACATCTTTGAAGTTGGGGGATAATCGATAAGCATTGTTATGCGAGGATTGGTACCGTCACAAGATGTCACGAACGGGTCACATCCTCATGGTGTCCTCGTTATGGGTGGGCGATGGTTCTTCACTGGCCAACCTATCACCACCATGATAGAGCCCTCTATCTCGCACTCAACATGTTGTTTTCTGCCCATATCTTCTGTCTTGCAAGCCCCGCAGCTGAACCGATGCTTGAGTGATTATCCGATCGCAGCAACAGTGAGAACCGCACCGTCATTACACCGAGAGTGAACCGAGATAGGTAATTCTCCACCCCGTCTCCAACCCCTCTTCGCGAGGCCGGCAGGTGCATGGTGTGTGTTCTATTTAACTCCTCAGTCCATACCTTACCCCAGCACCCAACCACACAATGGTTCAACTCCCCCAACATGACGAGCTGGAAGACCTCTTGTCGTACATCGCCGGCATGAACTTGAAGGAGATTGATACGCTTCAAGCTCGTACAAGTGACCCGTCTGGAGATAGTACCCTTAGTGACGAAGAACTGGCGAGGCTCCTGTTCGCTCAAGAGGCCGAAGGTCTCTTGAATATAACAAAGGATTACACAACGGGTTCATCCCACCGACATTCCCTTCTGGAAGAGTTAACTGCAATGGAAACGGCGGCACGATACGATCGCGAAGTTGCCCTAGCAATTTCCGAAGGTCGCCCTACCCCTCCGCCTCCTATTTCCAAGGGCTCAAGGCCGTTTGTGATTGAAATCGTTTACCCTGGGTCTGATAGCGAGAGGTAACTATTAGGTTTTGGTCTCTATTCTCGTGACTAAATATGAGTCGTGCTTTATTCTGTGCTTGTCCAGTGATTCTGCGTCTTCTGGGCGTCCTTCAAGTTTATCCAGTCACTCTGAAGATTCTCAGTTTGCCGATGAAGATCCTTTCCTTGACAAATGTGCACCAACTGAACCCCAAGACGAAGTCTCAAGTCTAGGAGTTGATTCTGAACCCAACATTGAGTGAGTATCAGCCCCCAAGAGACCTATGACCCCTCATTGAGCCATTCTTCAGGCGTGAAGAGTGTACAGTATGCTGCGACACTGTTGATATTGGAGACCTATACTTCGCACCCTGTGGTCATCCATTCGATATCGGTTGCCTTCAGGAGCTGTTCCGAAAGGCTACTGCCGACGAATCGCTTTATCCGCCCAGTTGTTGTAGCGTTTCAATATCACTCCACGAAGTCCGACACTACTTCGAAGAGCAGTTCAATGAAACCTACGAGAAGAAATCGCGAGAATTCTCAACGAAGAATCGTATCTATTGTTGTCGGCCAACTTGCTCCTCCTTTTTAGGACCCGCAACGGACGATCCTTCAGTCCTCGAGTGCCAAGAGTGCTTCTCGCTCACATGCGGCGCATGTAAACAGAGTGCCCATGTTGGGAGGACGTGTTCCGAAGAACTGGATAAACCTGTGCTCGATATGGCCTCAGCTGCAGGGTGGAAACGTTGCCATTCTTGTAAACATATGGTAGAGTTGGAACGAGGATGCTACCATATGATATGTATATGCAATGCCCAATTCTGTTATCTTTGTGGTGTTCCTTGGAAGGATCCGAAGGAATGTTCATGCCCATTCTTCGAGGAGCACCGTCTTTAGTAGATTCGTCCTGATAATCTCAGTGGCAACTGATTTGGTCCCAATTTTTCTTAAAGATCTACCTCATGCTTTGCCTGTATCATTACTGTTCTTTCTATGTATCCTTTACAACTGTCGGATTCCACAATTATATCCAGTTTATCTGACATACTGCAGTGCGCTCGGTGATGCCGAGCACTTGAATGGAATCGCCTTCAATTGATGGGGCATTTCCACAGTAACGTGGTCGCTTCGGTTCCTCACCTTGTCCCATTACTCGCCTCACCGGTCTGGTGTTCGACAGCACCTTCAATATTCCAACATTGAACCGATCTCAGTCATGTATATCCTTGTGCCCAACGCGGCGACCGTCCACTCGGAAGTGCAACAATGTCACATTCTTGATCTGAGACTCAGTCTCGCATAAGATTTGGGGTGGTTCCCAGTCCAAAGTCGCTACCGATGCCGTGTATACATACAAGTGAGTGCAGGTCATTTCCACAACGATGTAATGGGGCATTCATATATCCGTTGTTTAGGTTGAACACAGAGCCAAGCTGTGTTCTGCGTCGCATCACGGTTGGCATCAGCGGAATGGTCTGGCTGTGCTCCAGAGCTCGAAGTGAAGCCCCCTGTATAGGTCTCACTTCAGGCGCCTATTGTCTCAGCTTTTCTTCCTCCAACCTTATTCTGGTATCCTTCACGTATATGCAGGATGCTGGTCATCTCTTGTCGTATCTGAATCTTCGATTCAAACCACCAATGCCTCTCGTTTTCGCGCAGGTCGTTGCTGTACTCGTTTTCCTCCAGCTCGTCGCATGTTCACAAGCCGCTGGCGTGCTCAGAAACATCACCATCGACAACCAGGACTCTGCTTGTATATACTCCTCTGGTTGGGATATTGGACGAGCTGAAGATGTTACAAATGGTGGCTATCTGTATGCTACCGATCCGGGCGAATATCTTTTCATAGATTTACCTGGTGAGATTTTCCTGGCAATATCTTCGGGTTCATGTATTAATATTCTATAGCAAACACCACAAGCCTGTTTTTTCAAGGCCTCAGAGGTCATGCAGACTTCATTGCGTGTCTAGATTGTGATACACCAGTGGGAGAGCAAACCGTTGTCGTCAATGAATCCTTCGAGGATTCATCGAGTGTCGGTGTCTCCGTAAGCCCAGTCATTGTATGCATTACTTCGGTTCATCAGACCTGATGCTTCCCCCAGGAAACACTGTTCTCTATGACTGCAATCGACCCGAGTCGCCTGCACACCCTGTTAGTTACCAACCTTGGGGATTTGACATCTGGTGTCACATTTGATCATCTCGTTGTTACAGTCCTTGAAGGTAATGTTGTTCTCTCAGGCTGGGATCACAGAATCTAAGGGTTTCTGCGTTAGGTCCAGCGCTGGTCGCGAATCCCGACGTTCCACCATCCCTCGATGTATCACAAATCCCGCAGACGGGGACCGCACGGGGTTCTCCCGTCACGGAGTTCCCTTCACCTACCCCCGAAGTCGATTTACTGGAGAACCCGTATGCTGCACGTGGATTGGAGAGTTCATCCTATCCTGCTGCCAATCCTTCCTACCTGAGTGGACGGGTGTCAATACAACCTATCTCCAGTGACTATTCCTCCCTGGTTCCGACGTCTGTATCCCCTACCATCTCTCCATTTTCCTCCGTATTCTCAACCGTCCTGACTCTTCCTAGTTCTGCGTTTCCGACACCACCTCCAATATCTTCGGGTTTCTCAATCGTCATCTCATTCACCTTGTCGTCTTTCGACCCAAGCTCCATCTTTCCTCCTCCGATTACATCGTTCCCTGTTCCGTCTGTTTCATCATCATACATGTCATCGAGCTCAGGAGGTATCAGCACCTCGTACAGTGCTACTACCTCACCGGTGTCTTCAAGTACAATGGACGTGTCAAGTTCCTCCTCCGCCAGCTCCTCGGACTCATCCTCGGCATCCTCGTCAAATTCGATGTCTATCACCTCAATACTACCGATCAGCTCATCCATTTCAACGTCTTCAATGATGTCGACCGAATCCAACTCCGAGAGTGCTTCGTCGATGAGCTCATCATCCACTCCTTCATCATCTCCAGTTTTCACCTCGTCCCCAACCCCAACCTCCATGAGTAGCTCTGTGTTTACTCCCCCTCCCTCCTCAAGTCCAACCGCCTCATCCTTAACACCCGAGTCATCGCAATCGTCGAGTACAACAGAGACCGGTGCAGGAACTCCCGCAGCTTCTTCAGAGACAAGTTCAGGAACTGTGGCTTCCGCAAAGCTTTCAACCTCGGTGATCATTGTAGTCGCGATCCTGTCCTCCCTTGCAGTACTATCCATACTGTTTGGTGTGGTCATGCTTCTGCTTCGCAAAAGAGATCGCTTCGGATCTGTCAGAAGTGCAGGATTGCCACCTTCGGAATCAAATCAGAATTTGAACAGCTTTATACCGTACATGACCCAGCGGCCTCCGACCCCTCCTCCATTACCACCGCCTCCACCTAGAGGGCTTGAACCCTACCGAAACTCGTATACAACGAGGTTCTTCGGAGGCGGTCCTCCTGGAGCTGTTAGTCGACCTCCAGTGCCTGGTGATCCTTTCGCAGACTCTGCAGGAGGATCTCTTGGCCCTAGTGCTTCGCAGACTCGCTTCTCGTTGGACTCAACCAGTATGTTTATTATGAAGTACATATATAGCACAATATCTGACAAGTTTCTACAGCACCACCACACAGCTACACCAGTCCTGGATCAACAACCAGAGTTGCAGCTTGGGTATCAAGAACCCCAAGACAAATCTACGCAGACGAGTCCGTCTGAGTGTTTCCCTCTTTTCTTGTTTTAATCATGTATTCTTGTGGATTTTGTTTTTGGTTCCAATATTGCCAGAAACGATGTATTTTCCTTTGATCCTACAGTATTAGAAGTCTAATGCGAAAGTGCTATCTGATTATAATCACTAACATATGAAACGGTAAGGGATGTGGTATCTCGCGAGGCGCATGTTCCAAAAACTGAGACCGAAGGAATACAACCAAAGTACGACGCCAAAAAAATGAACGAAACGAACGAATGAGATGGAACGGTGCCGGGGGATATATGCAAAGAGTGGTATCTAATCCAACAAAAACCTGAAACCATGAAGAACTGTAGGAGAAAGAGAGAGAAAACGTGCGAGACAAGAATCACCTCAGTCTTCAAGCATCATCGGTCTTTGGCAATAGTTGTTAATTAGCATGTTAAATGAAACGGGTCAGCGATAGATGAACTTACCGGCCTGCCAACACTCGGCGATATATTCCATGATCTCCACCACAACTGCGCTCTTGAACATGAGTGCATGATCAGCGCCTTTTACGACCTTGACTTGGCACTTATCGGAACCCATGGTGCTTTCCAACCAACGGACAGTATGCTCCGCAATGCGCTCATCCCGATCACCATACCAAACGCGGACACTATGAGGGTATGCTGCATAAGAGAATCCCCACGGCTGTCGGTCATGATTGAGGATTTGAAGGAGGTCCCCGTGAGTCCCCTTGGAAGACTCAGCATGTGACGCTGCAATCAGAGCATTGCCCAATGCCGCTTGATATGAGATCCCTGCATCCGGTGTAGGAAGTGGCGAGAGCGGAAGAGGTGGTACGGGTGGTGGCGGTGACCTCGAAGGTCCAAATGAGATTGAGCGTCGTCCATTCGCTCGTGGCGAAGTTGGAAGCGGGTCCGGAGTGATATCCACAGGAGAGGCGCACTCCAGGTTTATCGAGTTGCCGTGGTGACCCGGGAGGGACTTGGGTCTTACTGTACGATCCCATTCCAGCCCGTCCAGACCAAGACCTACTTCGGTTGGCCGGCGATGAGGTAAAGGAAGGGATGGTGCATGACTACTGACAGAGCGCTTGCTGGAAAGACTCTGGCTGGTCGACGGTCGCCCTTTCAGGGAACCCATAGAACGAAGGGCTTTGAGCTTCTTTCCAGAGCCATTGCTTGCCTGGCGTTCATCGGGTGATGTATTAGAATGAGCGGTGATACCTTCCTTGAGTCTCCCGAGGAAGCCCTTGGAAGGCTTGCGACCGGAGACATGTCGTTTCGCTTCGCTGCAAGCGCGACTTCGTTGTGACGCGGAGCTTTTGACACGCCCAAGTGTGCTCATACTGTCGAATCGGCCATCGAAATCACGGAGGTCATCGTAATCGCTGAACAGACCGGAGCTCGTGCTCTTCCGTGGCTCGCTTTCCGCGATAAGTTGGAGAGGGGATTCCTCGTAGATCGGAGTGCTCGGTGACCTTTGGGGGGATAATAACGGTGTGTGGGATGGCAATGGAGATTTCTTGACATCGAAGCCTATGCCTTGATAGGCAATGGTTGGGGGTTTCCCTAACATCCAAGCTTGGACCTTCCACTCTGCCGCTTGCGCCGTCTTCAGAATTCCATTCGGAACGTACTTGAGCCACTTGTATCCAGCTACAAACAGCACGAATGTAAGACGTAGATAGGTTGCAATGAATAAAACACTTACCCCCTTCGCCACCGCCTACCCAAGGTGCAAGAAGGCAGACATCACCCCGAATACGCTCCGGAAAACGATTGGCAAAAGAGAGTGCATATGGCGCTCCAGCAGAGTGCGCCATGATACTACATTGGTCAATGTTCAAACGATCAAGGACCTCTTCGACAACTGAAGCCCATTCCGGAATTCCTTTCGCGGATTTTGACCGGGGGGAATCTGTGCGCCCAAGACCCCACCTACAATCGACATGAGGACACAAAACCAATAAGCATTATCGGGATACTCACCGGTCAATGGTTATTAATCGGACCCCCAAACATTCTGCCATTTCATCATATAAACCCATGAGATGCCGTACGCACCCAAGGCCGAGGAATACGATGATAGGCACGCCACTGGGGCTGCCTAAATCCGACATACTAACTGTTAATGGTGTTTCCCTTGATGCATGAGGATATCTGGTAAGTTTCAAGAGCGATGTGAGGCGACTAGAACGAAGGTATTGTGCAATCGTTTGGGTAGGTGAATTGATGGGAGCTTTTGTGAGGCTTGATAAGTCCAATGGAGGTAACGGGGGTTGGTCGGATACGGTTGAATAAGAGTAAAGGGACGAATTACGGCGACCGTCTGATTTCGGGGAGGGGATGCTTCTCAGGTTCTCGTGCGGCACAGAAGGTGGGATGTGGGGTGACGAAGGTAAACGCAGGGGAAGCGGGGAAATAATGGATGATCTCGCTTGGTTTCGGATGGTTTGTCGAACTTCCTCAGCGATAGTATCGACAGAAGACCTCGTCGCAATGTCAGTTTCTTCATCAGTAGGGAGCGGATCCGGCGGTTCTAAATCAAATGAGCTAGGGGCTGTTGTGTAACTACTCGTGCTGTGGGTGCACGAGTTCGCACTTGAGAGACTCGGTTTCGTGCGTAATCGTTGGGACGGGGGAGCATGATTCCTGATGATCTCCGAAATGGAAGGAGGCACAACTTTGGGATGTGTAGGTGTAGGGACTAGTTTCACTGATTCCTCCTCGGGCGACGAGCCACCTAACGAGTTCGTTTCTTCTGAAGGCTGAGTTTGTCGGACAGAAGTTTTGGTGACAGTCGAGTTTGATGCAGTTCGCGAAGATGCGGGTTTGTGATTCTTGTGGCGATGAGGACGACGACTCGAGGGGAATCTCCCGGACTCCTCATCCGAACTGGAACCTTGCCGCCTTACAGAGGCTTTGCGAGGTATCGCCCCACCCAAAACCACGCCTGGAGGAGGGGTCGGGAGTGGTGGATGGTATAGAGGGTGATACCCCGTCTTGCTGACTTTGAAGCGAGAAGTAAAGCCGAGCTCGCTGTATGGGTCATCAGCACTGTAACCATTCATACCATCAACCAACGCATCCATCGTTTCAACACCCGCAACGGGAGCAGCCACCATCACCGGGATTGAGAAAACAGATTCTCGAAATGAGAGATCGTCGACGGGAGTTTGGGGAGGAGGATCGAATTGACTGAGACTGGAAGAACCAGAGTCACGAAGAGGATACTTGAGTGGTCGGTTGAGAAAGGGAACGTGCTCTGTCTGCCTCCCAGAGGGATTAGTCCTGGATCGTGGACGTGACCAAGGAGTTGGGACATCTTCGCTCTCGGGCCAAGGGACACCGTCACCTGCGACAGGGAAGTCAATAAATTCTTCGGCAGCTACGGACTTTGGCGGCCTGTCATCACGTCTTTCCTTCCCAGCGCGAGTAGGACTCTCCTTTAGTATAGGCTCATCCTTTGGGTTTCCTGCGGATTTAGAGGATGACCGGGGTCGACTATTTGATAGTTGTATTGGTCGAGAGATCTGCGATCGAGTGATAGAGTCGAAGTCGACAGGGTGGAATGAAGAAGGGGACGCAGAGTAACTACCAGATCTTCGGCGACCTGGGTATGAAGGGTTGGGGGACACTGAGGGCGAGGGTGAATCTTGGGATCGTTTCTCTCTCCTGAGAGACAGAAACGATGACTTCTTGGCTGGTCTGCGTAGCATGAATGAGGTTATGTTGGCCCTAGGTGGTAAACGTAGGGGATGAAGTGAGTGTATACGAAGGTGATAGACTAAGAGTGATAAGAGTTCCAACAAAAAATGACAGTGAGAATTTGGAGAAAAGAGAGGAGAGTATACCTCCCTAAGAGAAGACCGTAAGAGCTCGTCGCGTCGCCGTCGTTGTCGTTGTCGTCGAGCTCGACGAGTGTGATTATCGGCGTCAGTCACACGGATGGAGCGCCCGCCCCAAAATGAAGAGGCCAAACAATGCACAATAACGCGAGTCTCGGCAAGGGGATTTGCCGTTGCGTTCTGGGCCAGGGAGGATCGCCTGGGAGGATCTCAATACACCTTGGGCTTCACCTTTGTGGCAACCCTCTTTCCGTGCCTTCCTGAGTTCTCATGGGTTCCCATGAAGAGCGGAGATGGGGCTATGGTGAGAAGACTATTGTTACATTCAGAGGGCAACTTTGGGTAGATACATCGAAAGCTATAGGTCATTAGGAGACAGAGAGAGCGATTAACAACAGAACTTGGATTCCACAACAACTATAAAAGCGGGTATACGAAGAGGACAAAAATCCTTTAATCAGTCCGTAGCCTACTTGTGAGGGGTCAGATAAAGAAGTTCAAGCCATGTGGATGTGAGAACTTACAAGTCAGGAGCTTACAAATGCGATATGGCGAGCTTGGCAAGCATCCACAATTGACTGGGTTCTGAGGGTGTCCCAGACGTTGAAGGGCGGCTCATTTGTGCCCGTTACAGTGCGTAAAGTCTTGAGAGCAGGTAGCGCTCCGGAGTGGAGGAAATTGATCCAATCCTCGGGAGTGACTTGCACTGACCGCCCGAAGACAGTGAGCTCCGCCAATCCCAGGCATGTCTGCCCAATGGATAGTAGGCACTGCGGGTTCACGTTGACGTCACCCAATCGCAGAGTGAGTAAAGAGCGTAGAGAGGGCATGTCTTCGTCAAAAAGGTTATGGTGCGGAACAAATCCCCGCAATTCGTAATGCAGCACCTGCAGGTTGGCACAGCATTCGATCATCCAACGAAGTTGTTCATCAAAGGAGGTGGAAGCCTTCATTACCACCTTGAGCTTGCGAAGCGAGTCCCATGACTCGTGGAAGAGATGCGGCAGAAAACCATCAACAATTTCAACGTCTTCTAGGATCAGATTCGTGACGTTGAGCGCATACGGTAACGATGGGGGGATTATTGAGAGGGATACGTTCGAGATCCGGAGGGTCTGTAGTTGAGGGAACTTGTAGGCGACAACTTCGTCCCATTCGAGAGACGGATGGTGGAAGAGGGATGCGCCATGACTTGAAGAATCCTGCACGAGGCCGTTGATGTAGAGGGAGGTGATATTCTTGGTGTTGGACATCATGTGAAGGTATCTTTCAGCCTGCACTGATAACTCCGCACCCAATGTGACAGATCGCAATCCCCCGAGATTCAACAGAAACCTGAGGGATCCCAACTCCTGCGCAGTGCGGCTGCCCGCCCTCCCCATGCCATTCGTCGGTTGGAGATCTATGCCCTGAACTAAGGCACAGATATACGAATTCTCGCGAAGCGTCTTGGCCAGGAGCGTACAGGCTCCAAACGTGCGGATGATTGGGCAGGAATAAAGACGTCTCCTGATAGGACCGACCCAACCAGTAGAAATGAGTGCAAACCGGTGCAGGTCGCGTGGCCACCATTGGTGGTCGTTGGCCTCGAGGATATGAGGGATTAGGTCGTCGATAAGGTGAGCGGACGTAATTTGTGTGGTTGGATTGGTCGGTGCTGCCTGCATTGTCCGTGAAACCGCAATCTCGCGGGCGGGGAAGATCGCTTGGTGGGTGTGTGGGTAAGGGTTGCTTGAAGCATTGCAACTCCCAGGGGGGACGAACTATACGCCCACCAACCAGCCTTCAGAATCCGAATTCCGAATGAGCTGTCTACTCGATGCCATTGCCACGGAGCAGCTGATGTGGTTTCATAAACATTCCCAAAATGGAAACGTTCGCCTTGCTCCCCCGCCAGCGTCTAATGTCCCATTCGCTTTGTCGGCCTCGGTCCACCACCATCTTCTCAATGAAAGAATATCCCATGTATGCAGTAAGCAATGTGCCTTCTTTGTGAATGGCAGCTAAATTATATCTGCAAATGCCAAAAATCAATCAAGGCACTACATTTCCACTGAAAGCCGTGAGATGGGCCGTCCTGGACCGTTCATTGGGCCTTATGGTATCCATATCACTAGGCTGGGAAGTGGGCTGGCGATAAGGGTATTCAGCGTCCTCCACTTATCCTGGACGTCGCGGTGTGAAACTTTATGACTCAGGAACAGCGAATGGAGATGACCTAGTCTCGTGGATAATCGTTCTCAATCTACATCTGTCCATACCGGACATGGACGAAGAAAGTAAACTCGCAACCAAATCGCCAGTCCTCAAACACTCACAACCCCTTGGCAGCGATGTCTTCGGGGACGAAAGTGGGAACGCCATCCAATACAAGACCATGAGTTGGCAGGCGAGTAACCCAGTCAGTCGCAGCATCCCACATCTGACTTTCCTGCAGGTTGTAGGCTTGTTGATGATCGCTGAAATTGTCAGCAATGGAATGTTATCTCTCCCCAATGCGATGGCTGCTGTTGGTGGGGCCTCCGTCTTTCCGTTCGATCGATCTAACGTATGCCCAAAGGCATCTTGCCTGCGTTAATCTTGACAATTTTCTTCGGCATCTTCGGATTGTTTACCGCCAAACTCCTTATCGAATTCAAGCTGAACCACCCGGAAGTTCATAATATGGGTAGGTTTGTTCCGTTTGAGGAGGTGGCCAATATCTTACAGAGTTAGGCGATGCTGGATCTATCATTTTTGGACCTGTAGGGAGAGAGATCCTCTCCGCGGGGACAATCATCTTTTCGATCTGCGGGACGGTACGCTCATGAACGCGACCACTGAGTTTTTTCTTCTGTTCACTCTTTATCAGGGATCTGAATTGCTATCTGGGCAACAAGCTCTATCAACGCTTTCCGACAATGGCCTGTGTTCTATTCTCTTTTTACTAATATTCTCTGGAGCGACCTTTCTGGTGGCAGTCCCTCGTACTCTGGGTCATCTTAGCTGGCTCGGGGTGTCTAGCGTCTTTGTGATCGCGATCTGCGGCCTGCTTGTGATGATTGGTGCAGGAGCCAATCCCATTCCCGATAGAACCATCAATGCCACTGTAACTACAAGCTTCTACCAGGCATTCCTCGCGATAACCAGTCCCGTGGGTGGTTCGTAACTTCTCCACGAAATGACGAATTCACATACTTTGCCAGGTCTTTGCTTATGCTGGTGAGTGCCAGGGTTTAATTTTCCGCTTCTACTCCTGAACACGCGCCACATAGGTCATTTCATGTATGTTCCGACCGCGAACGCTCTTCCACAATAGATTACCTATGTACCCCAGGTTCTTCACTCTGATATCCGAGATGCGTGAACCCAGAGACGCTATGAAAGTGAGTAGTTGTTTCAAGACCAGCGGATCGTGGATCAACTCGGCTTCTCCAGGCAGCGTGGTTCCTCCAAGGGTTCGCGACGATCTACTATGCTGTATTCAGCGTGGTCGTGTACGTTTACATAGGAAGCACAACGGCCTCTCCCGCAATGTTTTCCCTGCCTCCTATCTGGTCAAAAGTGACGTTTGCGGTCGGATTGGGCAACTTCCTTGTGTACGCCAGAAACAATCATGTTGTATCATCTATTTTCGGCTAACAGTGCTTTTAGTGCAGGCGGTCTCTACGCCCATACCGCAGCAAAACTTGTCTTCATTCGCTTCTTCCGGCATTCCCGCCATGTCCATTCGCATACTTGGTTAGGATGGATAGTATGGCTATGTCTTTGTTTCACTGCTGTGGCGATTGCGTTTGTATTCGCCACTGCCGTTCCAATATTTTCTTACCTCATCAGCATCGCAGCAGCCGTTTTTGCATCGTGGTACACATATGGCCTTGCAGGCTTCTTTTGGCTTCACGACACGTATCACCTTCGTTCAGGCTGGTCGGCATTACGAAAGATGTGGTTCGGCTCCTGCCTTGCGGTATTAACTATAATTTCCGGTGCCTTTGTCTGTGTTGCGGGAACGTTCGTGTCTATCAAGGTGCGTTGGTCATGGGGTGATGTCGTCGATATGTTGATCGTTGCCGATCCCTGAACCTTGTGATATTCTAGTTGATCGTGGATGCGTACAAGGACGGTGTGGTGGGAAAACCATTCACTTGTTAGATCTTTGGGAGAAGTTTGGTACTTGTGGACTTCTGCTGTACCACGGTTGTGTTCTTGTTGACCCTGAGCCAACCAGAGGTCTTTCTATTGCTGTCCTCAATGCCCGTTTTGTTGTTACCAGGGCCGTGAACTTCCTACACTGGTTCCCAGTGCTTCAAGCCGATTTGGGGAACTGGGTGAGTTGGGGACTCGAGGCTGGATGGGATTCAGGATCCTTTGAACCTCCGGTGATGATCTTGTTGCGAAGCGCAATGTCCCTGTTCCACTTGTAACGCGGCTCGGGGCACCAGTATGCTTGACCGAGTCGGTTTCAGAGCAACACGACCCAGACTTGCATGAAGTTTTACCTCCCAAACGTTCCAAGTACAGGGAGTTTTATGTTACTAAAGTCGAATTACGTGGCCGATTCTGATTTGAAATTATTTCGAGACTCGCGTGTGAGCATCTTGTGGTGCTGTACCCTGAACATCATATGTCGCTCAGAGTTGTGTCGAGTCTACACCGTAGATTTGTCGCTACAAGAACAAGAGTTCACTCAGCAATATCCATTCTCAGATGCATAGGTTATCTGGGCGCTGCCCAATTTTCACTGTTCGTATGCTTCGAGGGAGCCCGACGCACACTGCCTATTATGTGCAGGTGCCGACATCTCACTGACACACGCGACCAAACATCGCCGGCCCTTCCCCCGTGATATTAGTCTGAGTTCCTCGTAAACGCTTGCGTGGATGCCGCCCTTTGTCCTCATTGCCTACCTACCTTCAACGTACCCTGGACCCAAAGAACAGAAGATATAGAACATAGAGGCCCAGTAGACTGTGACCAGCCACCAATCGACCGCACCATCTTTAGCGAAATCTCGATGGGACCAGGGACTTCTTCCAGTCTGCACAATTACCAAATCTCGCAACGACCTCAGAAGACATGGGCTCAGATCCTGAATACTATCTTGTACATTATTGTTTTCGACCTTGGTTGTCTTATGATCAATGGCTTCCAAATCACTCTGCTGCTTCCATTGAGGTTGATACCACTCAGGCGGCTTCGGGAGGTGTACGATGAGGGAATACGCTTTAGCAAGGGGGCGTTTGGGGTTTTACTCGGTGTGTCTCGTCATTGTGAACGCCACCGTCATTGATTTGACGAACATTCCGAATGCTTTGTGGGAAGTCCTAATGTGCCAATGGTTCGCCCCGACGAAGTTGGTTGTGACCTTTGAGACAGAAGGACAGGGTCGTTTCTCACCTGAAGAGCTCAGGGGATTGGTTGAGAGAGATGACACCGGAAGAGTTGTCATGTTGCACCTTCCGAAGAAGACTGTTCTGATAGCCAACCACCAGGTTCGTTGACCAAGGTCGGTTATCGCATACCCTCTGACTATTGTGCATGATAGATCTACGCAGACTGGTGGTACGCATGGTGCTTGACCTACTTCACTGGGACGCACAAAGACGTCTATATCGTTCTCAAGAAGAGCTTGAAATGGTTGCCGGTAGTTGGATGGGTGTGCCCCGTTCACTCTCTCTATCGAACTAATAGTGTCTCACGAGTTATCCCGAACAGGGTATGCAACTATACAACTTTATCTTCCTTGCAAGGTCTTGGGCTTCGGACCGACTGTACCTCTCCAATAGGTTGTCTTGGTTAGGGAAGAGAGCGGAAACGCAAGATACCCCGCTCACTCTCGTCCTATACCCTGAGGGAACCCTTGTCAGCAAGGACACCCGACCGATCAGCAAGAAGTATGCGGACAAATTAGGAATTGTTCGTCATATTTGCGTCTTCCTTTATCGTGAATGACTTATGTACATGGAACAGTCCGACATGCTGCACACCCTGCTTCCGCGATCTACAGGTCTACATTATTCTTTGCGATCGCTGTCTCCTAGGATCCCAAGCTTGGAACTGATTGATATTACCGTGGCGTACCCAGGTTTGTGCCGTTCGTTTCCCAAACTGCCTATCTGCGCGAACTCACGGAGAGTGTAGGGATCCAGAGGTATGGCTATGGGCAGTCATACTACACTCTGCGGTCAATATTCTGCGACCGTGTACCCCCGCCTTCCATTCACATGCATATCAGGAAATTCAAGGTTGCCAGTGAGGTTCCAATCGGGGACGTCTCTCGAAGCAACCTAGAACCTCTTCCTAACGGTTCCGCGACCGATAACCGTGCCAATACAGTCGAAGTTGAGGTCCCCGAAGCAGAGAAGGTGAAATTCGACGAGTGGTTACGAGAACTCTGGAGAGAGAAAGACCGGCGCATGACAAAGTTCTTGGATACCGGCTCACTTGTGGAAGACCCGGAAAGTAGCATTGAGATACCATTGCAGTTAAGGCACCCGAGCGAGATCCTAGATGCATTTGCTTTCTTCGTCCCCGCTGTGGGTGGTTGGATATATTCAAGGCTTTGTTGAGTTGTTGTAGCTAGAAGATCTTGTCGTATGTTTTGTAGACCATGTATGCTTTGTGTTGTGTTTCCTTTTCGATCGGGCAATGAACGTTAAGCCGTCGAGATTGGATCATCATCAACGATAGGGTTCCCCAGAAACGTTCGGGTCAGGTCCCTTGTTCGTCGCTTTGGGGGATATGATCTGAGTGGGAAGTTTCCAATTGTGGCACATCGCGATGTAATAAAAGATGACGGCAGCGTCGCCAGCAGACCTGAGTGGTCAGCAAGAGCAGTGCCCGGGAGGACGCAACGTATTTTCGATAACAACAAGGAACAAGACTATCATAGGCCACCTCGGGCAATTTCTCGTTGTTCTTCGATTTTCCTGACCAGGAACAAACTTGTGTCCAAGAATCGGTCGACACAGTTCGCCAAACAGCTTTCTTCTCCTCGTGAGAAACGCGTTGACGGTGTCCCTGTGATACACCTGTGGGATAGGAGCACAAAGCGCGAAATCAGAGTATACTCCAGTGCAACGGGACTACAATACACACTTATCCCAACACATACTTGTCAGGCTGTGGATTGATTGATGCACACGGGCCTGGGCTTGTTCATTCTCGATGAAGGTCGCCAACTCTTTCTTCAAAATTTGGGGTCGTGGTGTGAGCATGGCAAAAGAAAGGAGCAGTGTGAGAAGCGCATACCTGTGTTGCCTCATCAAACTTTTCTGCCATTCTTAATATGTTCGGGGTTATTTCCAAGGTGTGAAGCTGAGGAACAAGGGATGGCGAGAAGAAGAAGGTCAAGGCCGGAGTGGAAGAGGATTGGTGACGCTGCAATGGCTGAAAGCGGCAAAAGCGCGAAGTTGATCGGCATCACGTGTATACTGATCGCTTTCTCAAAGAGGCTATCCCGGTTTGGAAAGTTGGTCAAGAACAGCACCCTCATTGCCTCTTGGGCCTCCAGACGACGGTCCATTTGTTGCGGACACATTCCTGCCATAAAACCCCGAGGAAAAATATCCTTGGCGATCCGGAGCGCTTGTGGGACGACAAAGGAATTACCAAGGGTACCCTCGCATTGCAACTGAGTACTTCTTCCTTTTATGACGACTAATGCACTGTATACTGAACATCGAGCTTGTTGTCTTTTCCTGCCGAAAGCGGATAATGTGGACGTCTGGTGGTCGCGGATAAGGCGACCTTGAAGCGTCAAAAATGAAACGAGCGTGAGAGGGGACGCCTGTGTCCATAGAGACATAATTCCCCTGAATATTGAACAATGTCCCCGCCCGTTTCCGCTGGCAGTCGAAGAGACCGTAAGGTCGGTGGCCGATGTAATTGAGCCACGGTAGCGAGGGAAAGTGAATTAGTGATTTACATCCGCGAAAGGTGGGTCGGAGATCTCAGATCTAGGCCGGAAAACTTTCAGCCACAAAGGGCGCGAGAGTATGTCTGGCAACGGTGACACTCAATCTTTCCGACTCTACTACATCTCTCTACAGTATGACGCTCCTTACTTTTATTGTCGCGTAACTATGGACCCTTCTCCTCTTGTGTTCAAACATACATAGCTTTCACTTTGATACCAATCCTCATC
Source organism: Meripilus lineatus (assembly GCA_027627245.1). Lineage (NCBI taxonomy): Eukaryota > Fungi > Basidiomycota > Agaricomycetes > Polyporales > Meripilaceae > Meripilus > Meripilus lineatus. The sequence goes on along the minus strand of JANAWD010000572.1, from coordinate 3,689 downwards.
CTTCAGTATACTTTTTGGGGCACAATTCTCGTCAGCTCTCGCCTCCGCATTGGGTGAAGTTCTCCTCCTTTGGCACGTCACCGATTGTTCTGAGCACATACAAGGCGGACGAACCATCTTAATCAGGTTACACGTGAAAGCCGTTAGGAAACTGGGCCTTTCGTCCTGTGGGAGGGTATAAAGGTTCCCTTCCTTTCCACCGTCAAGCGCCTCGTGCTAAGCCCTCACTCACATTTACTCCCCGCCTCGTGTCTAGCGCTACTTCTGCCACAGGTCACAACAGACATGGCGTCATCATCCACCTCAGCCGACCGTTCAGCTGCTCACGGACAGCTTCAGACTTGGAACCCGCAAGCAGTGAACACCCCGTAAGTTGTCTTCGCACCATGAACGTCCCTTTTGACCAGGCAACTAATCCGTATTCGATATTTGTCAGTCCGCAATATTTGGGCCGAAAGACCCTGCCCATAAAGCGTTCGGACGCTGAACCTCTCACCCGTGAAGACCTCCAATATGACCTGCTTTACTTCATCTTTGCCGATTCCTCACGAGTATTTGTGGACTCTATGGCCCCAGGAAGGCCTCATGTAAACTTCTGCGATCTCTACGTTAACGCGCTATTCAATTCAACGAAATGCTCCAAAGTTCTCAAAGACAAGATGGTCGAAACGCCAGAGTTCGCAATTGAGTTTGCGAAGATTGCTCTTCTTACGAATGTCGGCAGGATAAATACCACTATGGCGTGTGAGTGCAGAGTCGCACTGGACATGGACATCCCATTGCCTTCTCCGAGACTCACACTGCCGCAGTTTTTCCTGAAATGAAGACCGCTCTACGAAGTTACCATCCCGTCCCATCACTGCAGAAAACTGACGGGAATCTGCAAGACGCCCCTCGTATCAAAAATTGTCTCAAGGCGGCCCTTCTCTCCTCAGAGTTCAAGGTCCCACCCCCCTCTACGCCTGCAGAAATCCTCGAGAAAGCCGTGAGTCCTCCCACAGTTTTGGTCACCACGTAAAACTGAACCCTGGTGCCACCATGTAGAGGGCAGGCAAGACACCTCCGACAAGTGTTGTGAACCTCATTTTTGTCCTATCTAATTCCAGTAATTCCTTGGTACGTTATGACTGGTCCGTGGAGGTCAAATGGAAGACCGGCTGAGCACCCCACCGTCAACAGGCCTTGGCACAAGCCCACTTTGAGTCCCCCTTAGAATTTCTTGATCTTTTCCTCCCCATTAATCTATCCTCCGCCTCGAGGGCAAGGGCATTCCTGTGGCTCATGTTCCACTATCTCGCCCCTCCCGGCGAAGCCAATCCTTTCGATGACGACTACTCACGCGCAAACCCCGGTAAAGTACCGTTCATGATCAAGCTCAGCAAAGACGAGATGGGTAGGGAAAACCAAGATCCACCGGACGAAGTCGAATGGGGAAGAAAGATGAGTGCCATGAGAGGCAAATTCCTTCGCGAACTTGTCGATGAAATGGAGATGGAAAAGAAACGCAAGAGGCACCCTCCCCCACCGCCTGCTCCAGTGGTACCAGGACCCTCACTCTCAGGTAATCCGCGGTACCGCCCGGGTCAAAGTTATGAATTCTGACCGTGTGGCCGATTTTTAGTTCATGAAATCGCGGCGATACGAAGACCACGCACTCATAGAAACGCACAACCCCTCTCTGAAGATGGAAAGGGAAGCCGTGGGTCGTCTCACGGCCACGACTACCCTTCTATCCTTCCACCCACCATGCACCATCCTGCCCCAAGACCACCCCGCACGACCCAGCCTCGCGGTATGTTTTGCTAGACCCTACAGTTTTTTGCAGCCGGGTCTTACGGTTGAGCGACGCTATAGATACCTCCAATGATCCGCAACGAACAATGTTACAACGTAAGTTTCAGTGAAAAATTTATAGCTCACCACATTTTCGCCCGATGTCCTGATTAATCGGCTTCATAGATGCTTGGCACATCATCAACACCACCGACCCCTTAGAAGACTCCGATAACGAGGCTGACGAGCACGTCCGACTCGATTACAGTGAGTGTCTTTGTATTCAAACATTTCGATAGGCTTCTTGATCCGTCTGTCTTGGTCGTTGCTACGCCGGCACAGATCGTCGGCTGCGAGTATTGTCTCGTTTGCGAGGGAAAGCCCCGACACCTCCGCCAATGGGAGCCCAGGCAGGGCCCAGTAGTGTTGGACTCCTAGAGCCTCAGTATCACCCACAACCTCAATTTCAAGCGCCTTACCTGGCCGACGGGGCGGCCGATAGGAACGCACAGCCCGGGTCGTCCAACCAGGTACCCACGGGGAAGTTGCGGTCCGTAGCTTGGTAGCTCCCATCTGGTTATTGGGGGCGTTGCACCCTCCGACTCCGGAGAATCCATTTTTTCCTGCCCCGCTCGTGTTTTGTGATTGTTTTCATAGGGTTATGCCGTGAATAGATTGGACGACGTGAGAGAAGGGAGTTTGGAAGGAGGGAGGATGAATAGATGCGGACTTTAATATCTTTCCTTGCCATCGATGATGCTCCCGAGATTATATCCTATATGTAGCACCAGTCCCAAATCGCTCTCATCCAGCACATAATTTATGTACCGTTCACAAATGTGATACGTAATGGACGCCTCTTCATACTCAGATTTCGGTCATATCACACACTGGCACTCCGTTCGGCAAGCACCATCCCAGGAACACACCGAGAGCGGCCAACTAGATTTGGTGATTTGGTTCACAAGAACGGGGCGTCCACTCAGAGCAGGTTTCATCCTGTTTCATAACCATCGCATTTTTGTTGATGCATATGACGAGAATACAGATGTTTTCAGATGGGGGGCACAGCCCTTCCACCCCTAAAGCTATGTTGGCAGTTTCTAGAGTGTTAAAAAACGCCAGAATGTTAAACGAATGTAAGTGATGAATAACTTGGAGTGAGCGAATAGAATCGGAAAGGCACAGCCCACCCACGAAAGACGAAGGAGTAAATGAGGGAGACAGAAGAGGCAGTGGGAATTGGAGAATAGGCCAGCCTATTATCTCCAACCATATACCCCGACGTCTAAGAAATTCGCCACCTACAAACGTACAAACACCCCAAAAGCATGAAAAGGAGGAACGGAATGGCTGTCTACTGCAAGTGCGAATAGACAATAAAAATAATTGTGTCCACTAGTGTCAGTCAAATACAACAATGCAACCCAAAGTCAAGGGAAAATTATCCGATATTTCCGTCCCACAGTGTCTCTGTTTACCGATACATGGCTTTGATATTGGTTCAGTGCCGGGTATGAGGGTCTTAGAAAGCACCTGGGAGATTCAGCTTGGGAGCTGAGAATCCTACCCGCTCTCGAAGTGGAAGCTCTGGAGGAGCGCTACGCCTACGGAGTTTCCTCTCTTCATCATCGACGTGCCCGCGAGCAAATGTCTCGCTTGGAGTGAGCGTCCTGCGGCGAAGTCGGGCCAACATGTTATTAGCGGTCCGCTCGCGAGAACATTCAGCAAGAGCCCGGAGATTTGACTCTGTGAAATCAGTCGGAGAGTGAGACGAAGTGCAAGGAACCACAGTAGTCGTGATTTGGAGCTTCGGTGCCTGAGCGAGGGTAGGCGAAGGAGGAAGGCGGGGGGTCGGGGAGTGGATCTCCACAGCTGGCTCCCTGACTGGGAAGTGCAGGCGGCCGACAGCTGCG
>JANAWD010000571.1:5871-26952 GCA_027627245.1 Meripilus lineatus | reverse complement strand
ATACAAGTAGAAAATTAACCAAAATTAAAACAAGTCAAGCTAATAATAAAGCACTAAGTTGTAACAATATTGGAATATCGAGATTAGCTATAGAAGGATATCACTAATATTGAAAAGTTTGAAAAATTAGATATAATCAGATTAAGTATTTATCTTTATAGCTTCTTACTTTTGAATAATTATTATCAGAGAAGAGAAAAATTATTATTTAAAGATTTAAGGGTCTTTAGTGTACAACTCTTTGATATTAACAGTTCTTCTGTCAGACCAATTATTAGCACAATAATATGTAGAAGTTCTCTTATATATACTATTGAGAGAGTTCAAATGATTTTAATCTTTGTTTTTTCTAGTATTTACTATTACTCGACGTCTCCCCAGAACGATGAGAATTATCTCTCAGAGCTGGAAAGAGTTTGTCTGGAGTATCAGCGTCTGATTATTTTAGAACCTACTTATCACCATTGGTCTGATTTACCAGATGATATTTCTCATACCTTTGATTTAAATTCTGTTGTTCCCTATAGTATTATTCGCGCCCTGTAGTCTTTGTAAATTTTGTTTCAAGTTTGTTCCTGTTATTTCTCAAGTCTTTGTATCATCTATAATTTTTCCCTTCATCCCTGGTTCTTTTATTTTATATTGGTAATTCTGAAATGTCATGACTGGCTTACTCTTTGGTACTGAGTAAGCATTCCTCCTTTTGATCTGTCTGACTAAGATAAAATTACAATGAATCTTCTATAAAAGGAAGGTGAGTAATAAAAATTAAGTCAGCTACCAAATTGAGAATATAGAATTATTCTAGACCTAGAAAGTTATTTTTAGATTAAGGAAGACTTAGGATGAGTCATTCTGAGTCATTTACTATTTTAGGATACTGTGAGAGAAGCAGGTATGAGTCATTGTGAGTCATAGAGATATGAGAAGAAAAGTGAGTCAAAGTGAGTCAGAATGAGTCAGGATGAGTCAGGGTGCGTCAGAATGAGTCAGAATGAGTCAAGTATTTATTTATAGTTCTGAAATGAGTCAGAGTGAGTTATATTACTACAGTAGGCTAGATAAAGCCCCAAGTGAGTCACAAAGTGAGTGACCTTAGCATTAGTAAGTAGTCTTTTTGGGAAAACAGTTTCCCACAGGAAAGGTATAAAAGGAGAACCTCAGATGGGTTGAGAGGACAAGCAGTCCCCTCCAGACAGTAAGAGCAGATACCTCAGAAATAGGTATTCAGTAAACTCTTCTGCAGAAAGCCCATAGTTGAGAGTCCTTCCCTTGTTGTCTCTGTAAAATAGTCATAGATAGGGCAGAACCCTATTGTGATTAGAAGATTCAAAGTGAATCTGCCCAGAACCAAGGAAGCTCTTAGAACTGAGACTTTTGTAGTAGTCAGGTTACTAGAATAAGATTTCTCCTTACACTTAATTGACTGGATCCTGCTGTGTGTCTGATTGTGAAACTACTCCTATTTTAACTAAGAACTACCTGAGCAGCTTTTGACTTAAAGACTAGTCCATTGCCCTCAGTGATTTGTGAAGGAAGTTACATTCTTTCACAATTTCTGCCTCTCACTATCACTAAAGATATGTGGACTACCACACCATAATATTGAAGCTTTATAAAGAGTTGGAAATGTTTATACTAGAAGATTTGTTTGATTTATCCAGATGAGTTCCTCTTTAATTTCTTTAAGTGTATATGTTGCCAGCTCCCACTGTATTTCCACAAAGCATAGACTGGGAAATTTGGAACTTGTTAAAGCTGCATCTAGTTGTCTCCAGCATAACAGAGCTTTATCTTGAAAAATTAAATCTGTGGGTATATCCAAGAAACAAATTTGAAAAGCTTTCAGGGATGAAGGCAGATTATCTGGGAGACCCTGCAGAATAGACAAGAGTGATGGTGAATCTAGTTCCCAATAGAATAATGAAATCCTTTGAAGATGAGGTAAGAAAGCCATGGAAGGAAGATGATCTAGGATAGATGACAAGTAAGATTTCCCATTGCAAGAAACTTACTTCAAACTGCTACTTACATTTAGTGCCATCACTTCGAAGTGACCTATGACTCCAAAGGACAACCTCTTCAAGAGTTCGATAACTCTTTCGCAGTATTTCATCAATCAGAGCGGAGTAACCATAGACATCGAGTTGTAGTGCAACAAGAGAGTTGACTGAACGACTTGTAAGGATCCATCTGTGTATATCATGGGTTTCATGGGGAACTTTGTCGGTATCATAGCTACCGAATGATGATGTTATCCTTCGAATGCCATGAGAATACCTGCCTCCATAGAATGGGCCTGGAGTCTTCCAGGCACAACCCACTTGGAATATCAACTCTTCCAATCCCCGGAATCCATTGATGATCTGAACCAGTTCTCGGAATGATTGCTTCGTCGACACTTCGATAGACAAAGATGTTATTGTGGTAAAGCGGGGGGAAAGGACGAAGAAAATGGGGTGTAGAATGGGTAAGTTCGTGTATCGAAGCTGTTGGAGGTTTGTGACGATGGCAGGAAGAGTGCGAAGGACGTCGTAAATCCATCCATTGGCTCCTTCATCATTTCCTGCAATGCGTAAACCTTGGACGTATTGACCCAAACCAGGAGAAAGAGCGAAGGTGCGGAGCAATCTGGATGCCCGTTGCTTAGAGTCTAAACATACATCCCGCAAGAGATTAATGCGTGTCCTGGGAACCCATGACCTACAAACGAGGGCAAACGAGGACAAAGTCGCATATCGTTCCTCGTGCTTGTCAAATGCACCTTCGTCGATGACATTCTCGCAAACCTCCAAGGGGAGCCTCCATTGTTGAGGGGACATGGTCAGAATACGAAGGTGGTGGAGGATGCGAATGAAGATGGTATCAAGAGCGCCAGGATGAAGATGCCAGCTACCACTCCGATGCGAGCTGACCCGAGATGTGTTATCCCCGGTGTTGCGGAAGTTCCACACGGTGGCTATTGGGAGTACTACATGCGGTCTGATAAACACCGTGCAGGAATCAGAACAGATGCAACAGAAGGCAGGGCAAGGCGCACCAAGTCACGTTCCTTGCGCTCGCAAACGTCATTGAGCGAGCACATGTTGATACTGGAGCTGACGAGACCTTAAAATTGACTCGGAAATGATAATCCGTGGTCTTGTGAGCGATGCTGCCGGTCAGATCTTGGATGACCTCACAAAAGGAACCAAAGTAAGAATCATCGCTCACATCCATGCTTCAAACTCGTAGACGAGAAAGAGACTCGGATTTCAGGATGACTCAATTTCTCGACGACGCTTCCAAGGCTCAGAGAATAAACGGGCAGCCGATCGATACCTCGAGAGAATCGGGCACTTACGACGAATACTCAGACACGAGGACAACTCTAAATCGAAGTTATTATTATCTCGTTCGGAGGAGAGTTCTCCAGCCATACCATAGACGCTTTTACCGAATCTGGTGTTTCAAGAGATAAACGACCGACCGCCCCGGAGATCTCTGAGATGAGCTGACCCAAGAACGATTGCACAAAGAATACCGGTTCTCAACGTACTACGGTACCACAACGGTGCCCAGGGAGTGTCCTCAGCCACCTCCACGTGGCGATGGGGAAATTACGGTGGCTGATAGCCGACACTGAGTCAACACACCCAACTTCGACTCCTCCACACAGATTATTTTTCGTTCTGCACGAAACTGGACTCTGATGATACCAATAGTATCGAAAGCATTGCGGGTCGGTCTGACAGGCTATTACCTTGGGACAGCATCACGGCCGCGTTGCAACCGTATCGAAGAACAGGGTAGACATGCAAACCATCATCGTGAGTTTTGTACCGCTCTCAAAGCTCCTGTGATGCCCACACAAGCATGTGTATGTCTACTCTAGAGAAATGCACAGTATCTTTCTATCATACAGATCCACTAAGCCGCAACCAGGATGTGGGACCAAACCGAGTTGCTTCTGTGAACGGATCCTTTAGCACTGTTCGATTGAACCCTTCCAATCCGGTGTGAAGGATTCGTATGTCCCATCACGTCCTTTTCATGAGCACCTTAACCCCCCAGACCCTTCGATCTATCTGTGCCCTGTCATCCCGTCAATCCACTGACTTCTTACCGAGACCTGGACAGCCTTGCACCTCGTGGAGCAGTAACCCTGGCACCTATGTCCTGTGGAAGCCGGAAACCAGGATGGAAATTTCGAACCCTGTCTTCCCTACAAATCCAATATCCTTATTGTCCCGCGTTCCTTTCAGCCAGATCATTACCAAGGGCATACGTGAATATCTGTATTTTCGCAAGGTCCCGTTTTATTTTGACTTCGAGTTCAACTTAAATTCGATGAGAGGATTCTGAGCATTGGATACCATCCATCCCCTTACCACTTGAACCCCTCCACTGGCAAAACGAAGGTGGCCATCCTAAAGCGATGCTCGTCGATCCGCTTGTCGGACAGATGTGAGTACACATTGGGATAACCGACTATTCCTCATCGTCGTTCTATTACCAGAGCCATTCACAACTATCTGAGTATCGTCGGCAGTGGTATGAACGATGCCTTCCTTGAATATTTGCTGAATCAAGCCAATCTCGCTAGTAATTATTGTCTATGATTGGTTCCTTACATTGGATCAGGAAATTCAATATGCGTGGAAGGCGCAGAAGGCATGGGGAGTGTGGTTGTTTTTACTCAATCGTTATTTCCCTCTGATCACGGTGAGTGTCCATCAAATAGTCAATCAGTGCACTCAGTAGACCGCGCCGTAGACCATTACAGTGTCTATTGCGATTCTTACCCCATTCTCCTCACCTGAGGTAATTTTCATTTGGTGTTAACGAGTTCGGGCATGGTACCACGAATCCTATCGATACAGGGCTGTCAACGATTCTTCACGTACCGTTACTTGGTTGTCATTATCTCAGCGGCCATCGTCTCGCGTCAGTATCCGTACCCGCGATAGCCGTGTCGAAGCTGACAGTCCCCAATGCAGTGCTGTTGTTGTTGCGGACATATGCCCTCTATCAAAGGGATCGCAGAGTGTTGATATTCATGCTCGTCGTGTCCTTCTCACTCGTTGGCTTGGGTAGCGTAAGGTTCTGTTCTCGGAGAAAGTTCGCACTCAGCACTGACAGCCTTGACATAGTGGGCCTCAGCTGGATCGCATTCGGACGTGAGCATCTCACACGGCTGTCACGAGCACATCTCCTTGAGCAGGTGTGTGAGGTCCTTCTATCTTTTTCAAACTGTACATCCTGACATGATTGAGAAGTGGTGTCCGTACGTCCCAGACTTGTCATGGCTCTGCAATAAGGTTCATTGTCAATGGACAGGCACCGCAATCGCCTGGGAGATTTTACTGGTCTTCGACACGATGATTATCTCCCTGACGCTTTACAAAGCATTCCAAGGAAGAATTAGAGGAATGCGCATACTGGATAGTGGCCAACTCATGAAGGCAATTGTCCGTGATGGTGAGTGGGTCCTGGGTTCCTCGAAAATGCCACGCAGATTGACCTCCCTGCCATAGGCACGGTGTATTACATGTAAGGGAGTCCTTGTTGGTCGGATGTCTTCTCTGACATGAGCTCAGGGTCATTGCATGTGCCAATGCAATCAACGCGATTACATATTATGTGAGTTTATTGACTTTCACACTTTCGATACCCACCTGACCCCATCATATTCCAGGTGCTTCAGGTGAGATCATTCCAAATGCGTCATCGCACATTCTCACATTCCTCGGACACATTCAAGCCACAACTCAAAGGCCTTCTATCAACCTTCGCTAATAGGTAAGTGTGTATGTCCAACCATTGAATCTATACTGACGGTTGTATCTACTCGTAGCATCTCGGTTACAATGTTGTCGAGAGTGATACTAAATTTGAAACAGCAGGGAGGACAACCTCCCACAGACATGTTCTCCAATGGACACGATGTGACTACCATTCGATTCGAGCGTGCACAGAGCAGCCGTGTCACAAACACCACAAGTGGTATATCACGGACCGAGTCAGACCCGGATATCGAGGGTAGGGCTCACGACGACAATAATCAACGTCCTAGTGATGATAATGCATGACGATGAATGGGCAATACCATCCATACATCCTTGAAAATGATGCCCGATATTCAATGGACAGGGGTGTTGTACAAATGGACGATAGTATACTGTATCAGTGATTAGATATATATTTGTTTTCATTTCGTATGGTCATTCGTTCGAAATGTCCCCACTGGAGCGATGTGGTGATCAGAATAACTGTCGTCTTGATAGCGTTCTCGTAGTCTACTTCCGACTAACTTTCCTATCACGATGAGAACTTCCGGCTTTCAAGCTTCAAGTTCGACGATTCTTTCGACCATCATTCTCGCCCCGGAGCGAGGTTATCGTGGATTTCCATTCCTGCTATACAGTATGGATGAGGAGCATTATATAATATCATTGCGCCGCAAAATGTCCGCGATACAAATACTAAGAAACAGGCTTATTACTGTGGATTTAGCAGGCGGAGTGCATCTCGATATTCGGGTTCGTGCGCACATCCAGTGATGGACTCATGCTAAACATCACATCAAGTGTGGAGGATTCTGGCGTAACAGTTGTGAACGTCATTGGGTCCACAGTTCCTTCACCCGACCTGAATTGAGGGTCTAACAGGTTCTTCTGTTTCCGAACATTGATCATGAGTCTCGAGATTATAATGACGGCAAGGCTATATGTCCAGGGACAGTGATGTTAGTGATATTAGAAAAGTGCTACAGGTTCAGCGCGAGATGACGAACTGTGCTGAAACTGCACTCAAAAAGCCTTTGAGGGTTGGCTATGGAGCCTGGGTGAGATTTGAGATTGCCTTTGGTCGAGAGGACTTACCGAGGTTACCTGTCAAAGAAATGTAGATATCAAACAGGTTCTCTCCAACCCTGATGTGAGCAGGACCTACATAGTATGTTATCATATTGGCAGCATTTATTACGGCAATCGCGCTATCGCACGTTTTATTCGAACCCGTCGTTGAGTACAAATTAATGACTTACGCAAAATAGATTGCACCTTTAGATAGTCAGACGAAACGCTTTCATCTCAAAGGGCCAAAAACCCACCATCACGAAATAACAGCTTCAAGAGCGATCGAGACCCACAATTCTCATTCCCCCTCTTCAACGTCTTGAACAAAGTAAGAATGAAAATAGTGATGTCAAACACGAAAAGCCCTTCCCAAGCTGTAGCGATTCCTGAATTCAAATTATCAGGGATCGGGTGAAGGAGGTAAGAAGAGTATGCATACGAATGCCCCTAGATGATCATCGTTAGGCCATCCTTCTCAATGAAAGTAGTAGAGAACGTACGCCATTCCGGGGGTATCCATTTGGCATCCATGGTGGGGTGCCGTCCTTTCAGGACCATGAGGGAGGATTGCCTGAAGTCCATATAACGCGAATCAGATTCAATGATAATCACGGAGTAATGAATCCAACCCACGACACTAGCACCCAGAAGACAGGTCACAAATAATGTCAGGAAGAATAGAACCCTATTGTTACGTTGGTATAACGCATAAGTTCTACATATTAGGAGGGCTGCGGAGTAAGTAGTGAGTTCCGTGATCGATACGAATGAAACTACAAGAGATCACTCACAAGTTACAAGGCAAAACGATATGATGATCTGAAACTCCCGGAATAAAGTGAGGTGACTGCAGAACTGCTCGCGATACTAATTCAACGAGACTGGAGGTAGATTCAAAGTTTGTCTCACTACATACCGTATGATCATCAGAAGTCGTAATGACAGATACCATAACGGCAGGGTACTAGAGCAAAAGAAATTATCAGTATGTTTTCTTCCATACGGGGGGAGGGGCATATTCACAGAGAAGAATGGGAAGTATCGAGTGACGAGAACCAACCACACAACAATACTTTTTGACCCAGACCAGAAGTATTCGATTTCGTCTGCTAATGTCAAAAGCCAATCATAGTAAAGTATCACTGAATAGATGTGTTAAAGATCATCCAGAGCTTGTGCCGCAATGGCTTTCTGCTTACCGCCACCGAAAACATGAGCGTACTGGTATAGATACCTGATAACGATGGCACATGCCATGAGTCTACGAAGGATTTCAGTCGAAGAGGTCCACTCACAGATCACTCGTCACAGAGTCGTTCATCGCACCACTGGTAGACGAAGCCTACAGAGAATGGGATGAAGGGTGTTGAGGGGTCAGAGTTCCACACTGCGATCATAAAGCAGGCAGGTCCGCCACTATGTATTCAGGACAACCCGAGTCCGATAGATCTCCCGCATACATCGATGTCCGTTGCTGGCATTATGACGTAGTATCAGAGATTGAAAAGGCTGAACTAAGAAAATGTGTACCTAAGTGGATTGCGGCCGCCTTCGGGGATTCTGACACAACCTGTTCAAAAATGATGGTTTCGTCTCAGAAACATGGCGGTCAGATATCAACAATGTCCGTCGTCGCGGTGAAGCACGGAAGACAACAGAATAAGGGAATTCAATACCCCTGGTGGATTTGGCATTCTCATGGATGACCAATGAGGCAATCGGAAGCAACATTCACGCACGGAACGAATGAAGTCTAAGTGTTTGATGGTGATATAAATTGAAGTTAAACAGGAGCGAGACATCATTTACGGCTGTGAATCCGTCGGGCCTGTCGACATGGGAGGTTTCGGATTGTTGAAAAAAGTCACAACGTCGATCCCAGAGCGCCGCGACAGTGGCATGCAAAAGGATGCATGACTTGTATGACAAGACCAAGCACCCGAAGAATTGAGCATCCGTTCACGTTCAGGCAGAGAACGAAAGCATTCGGGAAGACGCTTGATAGTCTGATACCGGACGACGAACTGTCAGCTTCAGGCTGGTTACAGATTCGGTGTGTTGTGATGTCGACACTGTTAAGAGCGTGACTTGCGACCTTGTATTCTTAGACGTGTCACTGAAGACCGTGAACATAGATACAGCTGCGAACACTGCATGTGACTTACGAAGGGCCCACACTGATTCACAGAGGGATCCAAGAGGGAGGAAGTATATTTGAGAGCAAGTGCCACAACGCATACCCTGCAGCTGCAGCGGGTAGTCAAACTGTCCGAGTCAAATCCTCGTCGATTCCAAACATCAAAGAAACAGGCTTGAGACTGTGGTGTCAACAAAAAGAACGCGCCTCGTTATTCTGGTTCGTGCGCACATCCAGTGATGAGCTCATGCTAAGCATCGCATCAAGTGCGGAGGTTTCTGGCATTAGAGTTGTGAACGTCATTGACTCCAAAGTTCCTTCGCTCAGCCTCGATTGAAGATCCAGCATATACTTCTGCTTCCGGACGTTGATCATGAGTCTTGAGATTATGCTGACGGCAATGCTAGAAAGACAAGTGGTATTTGCGGGATTAGAAAAGGGCCACAAGCTCGGCGCGAGATGACGAACTGTGTTGAGATTGCACTCAGAAAACCTGTCAGGGTTGGCTGAGAAGCTCGGGTAAGTCGAGATCACTTTTCTCGAGAAGACATACCGTAGCTACCTGTAAGAGAATCTTTAATATCAATATCAAATCGTTTTCTCAAACGTAAACCTCGGTGTGAGCAAGACCTACGTAATAAGTAATCGTATTAGCAGCGTTTGCAAGAGCTATCGCACTACCAGAATGTTATTTGGATCCGTCATCGACCATGAAACGACTAACGCAAAATATATTGCACCTTCTAATAGTCAGATAGATCAATTTTCATCTCAGAAGGCCAGATGCCTACCATCTCGAAACATCAGCCTCAAGAGTGAATGAGATCCGGAGGTCTTGGCCCTTCTTTTCATTGTCTTGATCACAGTAAGAAGGAAAACAGTGATATCAAAGGCCAAAAGGCCTTCCCAAGCCGCGGCAATTCCTGAGATAAAATTAAGACAACGAGGGAAGCAGGTAGAATAAATACACATACGAATAGCCCTAGATCGCATTCTTTAAATTATAATCTCCTGACGAAACGCAATAAACGACGTACGCCATTCGGGATGTGTTTCCGTGGCACCCATAATGAGGTCCAGCCCTTTCATCATCGTGAGGAATGATCGCCTGAAGTCGATGCGACATGAAGTAAATCCGACAACAATTACAGAGTGGCGAACCTCACGTACGACACTAACACCCAGAAGACAGGCCACAAATAATAGGAGGGACAGTAGGACTCTCTTGTCGCGTTGGTACAATGCAAAGGTTCTGCATATTAGGAGGGCTGCGGAGAATGCAGGACGCTCAGATATCGATACCAAATGATATTGACGAGATATTACTCACAAATTACAAGGCAAAACGATATTATTATATGAAGTTGCCGAAACAAAGTGAGATGACGGCAGAACTGCTCGCGGTGCTACTTCAACAAGAGTGGAGACTTGAAGGTCGCTTCACTACATACCCCATGATTATCAGAAGTCGTCATGATAGATATCATCACAATTGGATACTAGAACAAAAGAGATAATTAGTACACATTCTGCTATACACGGGGAAAGCGGTATACTCACAGAAAAGAAAGGGAAGTATCGAGTAATAAGAATCAACCACACAACGAAACTTTTTGACCCAGACCAGAAGTATTCAATTTCATTTGCTAATGTCAAAAACCAATCGTAGTAGAATATGACTGAAGGTACGTGTCGACAATCATCCAGATCAGGCACCACTATTGTTGTATGCTTACCACCACCGACAAAATGGGCGTGCTGGTATAAATATCTGATAACGATAGCAATAACAATGAGATCGTGAATATCAGGTTACGGAAGAAATTTACTCACGTATCGCTCGTAATAGAATCCTTCATGGTACCACGCCTATACAAAGTCCAGAGAGAATGAGATGAAGGGAGAGGTGGGAGCTCTATGCTGCGATAATAAGACGGTCTGGTCTGATAATATGTATCCGGAACAACTCAAAAACCGCGCTGTGCACGTCACTGCCCGTTGCTGGCATTTTGACGTAGTATTGGAGAACGAGCGAGCTGAACAAAGAAAGCGTGGGGCCCAACTGGGCCGAATTTTGGACGCTTTGGAAAACCTGACACGATGTGATCAGACACATGATGGTTTCGTCTGGCCTACATGATGACAATGTGTCAACGGAGCCCACAACAATGACAAACCACGGAGTAGGAGAATCCAATACCTCCGGAGGACTCACCATTCTCATGGATCACCGTTGAATGAGGCAATCGAAATCAACACACAGAACACGCTAAGAAATGATAAATCTGTAGGTGTCTGATGAGAATACGACCATGGATTCAGCAATATCTCACATTTGATTCCGCAGAACCTCTCAAGGAGGGAATGCACACGCAAACATGGTGAAGTTTGTGCTGTTGAAAGGATACAATGTCGGCCTCAGTGCACCGCGTCGCAGTGGATGGAAAACTATGACTGACCCAAGTCACAAGACCATACACCCCAGAAGCTGAATATCTGTTCAACCAGACGGCAGATACTAGGACGAGCTGTCAGCCTTAGACGGATTGCGGATATGGTTTGTTTCGTTGTCGGCATTATGATAATCAATAGCCTGATTGCAGCCCTGTATTCTTTTTAGATGTGAACGCCGAGCAGACTATACGACTGCATATATTGTACCTCAGATACGAGAGACTTCCTGAGAACTCGCACTGATTCATATTTGATCCGAGAGGGATTCGGAGGAGGTATAATCGGAAGCAAGTGTCATACATAGTGCACATCGCACCTTGTCCGAGTCCGCTTCCGAGTCCATTCCAACTGCGTGGGAACGGATGAGATAAGCGCAGGGTGCCTCGGCGGCCGCACCAACATCGAGTAATCCTCCATGGACACCGGTTTACGTTGGGAAACGCAGCAATTTACCAAATCTCATCCACCTGTTCATCGAATTCCAAACTCTGAAAGACAACGTTGTGCCCATTCTGAACGCACCATGTTCTTTGTGAGCGACATGACATCCCGAAGAGTGAGTTGCGAGCTCTGCTCCCTAGACCTGTCTGATTCGCTTGATGATGAAACTCTTGTTCCCTACATTCAGTTCAGTCTCTGGCAGAGTCGCGTGGTATATCTTGACGACCACCTCTCAGTGCTCCTGGGATCAACTACAGATTACGATACTTGTCGCCTCCTTCCGCCCCCAAAGATTTCACTTGCACAGTACGAGTTGATGAATCAGAACCTAGATTGTCGCATGAGCACAAGATGAGTCCTTGTCATGATTCGAGCACATCTCTGGCCCCTTGAAGCTTATCGCAGGCGGCATTCCGTCATACGACTTACTTGTCGAACGCATGCTAGGATCAAATGCAGCATACATAACGAGATTTACTCATTCAAATGAAATGTTGCGACGCCCTCTATCGCTCCCAACGAACACCCGTAGCGCGCATAGCGAACTCATTCGTGGAACATTGCCCTTTTATACGATCATAAAATGAGGCGGTGGGTTTGGGGACTAGACATGAGGTCGAAGTAATAGTACGGAAGGCATCAGTCAATGTGCAGTGGTGAAAGCACCCTATTTTCACACATGACCGTGTCCCTGCACATCCTGCACTTCCACGCTTCCACGTTACTCATCGGGATGATGCTCTTCTAACCACGCGCCCTGACCTGATCTTTTCCACGTTCACTGTTACGGATTGCAGCTCATCCTTGTATTCCTGTTCGTCCATCCTGATAACCATCACACCTCAAGTTTCATCAACCACACTGGCAGGTTTGGCATCTCCAACCTCAACTCCCCAACTTATAATGGCGACGTCCCAATCTACGTCCTCCCGCGCCTTCACCCTTCCTTCCTGAACCTCATGGACAAGGGATTGACCATACGTCCCTACCTCATTCATCCCGAACCCAACACAAATCCCTCGATGCTATTTTGAATAACCGGTGATACACACAGATCATATCATGACTCTCCTATCCTTCCCGCATCGAAGTACTTCGATTCCTTCTCATGGGAATATGAAGACTGCATAAGTCTAGAATATCGGAGGTGCTCGCTAAGGGTCCTGCTTTATTGTAAATAGAGCGTAGGGTGACGCGCTTGGTTGGACTGGTCTTTCATGGATCCCTTCTATTGGCGAGGATACTTCTACCTGGATACTTACCCCCAAAACCTCACGCTGGATAGATCGATTCGGTTGTAGGGATGTCGGTGGTCGAACCACCAGTAGCGCAGATGTAAGTGTCCATTCATCTCTCCAACATCGATTCGTTGACATTGACTTCTCTTCTAGAGTTATTCATAACTATCTTAGCATCTTTGGCAGTGGTAAGCAACGCGTCTGATAATGCGCGGACTCCCTTGAAACCTCCACTTTGACAGTTATAGTCTTTTACGACTGGTTTCTTACACTACGCGAAGAGGTTCAGTATGCATGGTTGGTTCCAAAAACATGGGGAGTTTGGTTATTCCTGTTAAATCGATATTTCGCCCTCATCACTGTGAGTACACGTCGCTCAATCACCTCTTCGCGTCTCCCAGGCGTCTCATATCTTGGCAGAACATAACTGTCTTTACTGCCAACCTCACACCATTCGATTCCCCGAGTGTAGGTGTTGTATATCCTTCATACGGGAAGTCGCGAATAGGGCATTGATACTCTTCCATTCAAATAGGGTTGCAGACGATACTTGTCCTATCGCGAGATGGTCGTCGTCATCTCAGCGGTGATCGTCTGTCGTGCGTCTTGTTCCCTTCTTCGATCTTCGGCTTAGCCATTTATCTGATCGCCCCTTCTTTTTTTCCCTTTTGTTCCCCAGTGATGCTCTTACTGAGAACATATGCTTTATACCGGCGAGATCGGAGAGTACTGATATTCATGGTAGTCGTGTCAGCGGTACTTCTCAGCTTGGGTTGCGTGAGTACCTTGCAACTTTTAACTCCCTGAAGGGCGACGTTGGGCTTATACTAGGATATTCGGTGTATCGTTGTCCCATAGTGGGCATCTGCGGCACAACATTCGGATGTAAGCGTCACACATGGTTGTCATGAGTTGATATCTCAAGATGGGTACGTCGATCCTCCGATCTCCCTCAATTAACCATCAATATTAAATGCCGGACTCGTGGATCTGCGTTTTCCTTTGTATCCCGATAACCAGTGGTGCACGTATGTCATATTTACCTCGTTTTGTGAAGAGAAGATTATAATGGTGGTGGTGACTGGTGATGGTTGATCAGGAACGGCGATCGCGTGGGAGGCTTTGCTTGCATTCGATACAATGGTGTTCTCGCTTACGATGTTCAAAACGTTGCGAGCGAGAGGGACGTATCTTGTGGGTATGAATGAGCTTACGAAGGCGATTCTTCGAGATGGTGCGTCTACTCCTAGAATTCATCATCATGAGTCGTTAAGCTGATCGGTCTCTAGGTGCGATTTACTATGTGTGAGGGATATCGATGTTTGCTCGTGTATGCCATGGTGTTGAGATATTACTCATTAGGGTGATGGCATGTGCGAATGCATCCAATGCTGTTACTTTCTATGTAGGTTCGCCATCCCAGTTGACACATACCAACCACTGACTTCTGCGAAACAACCAGGTCCTACAGGTAAGCCCAATCATTCTGACATCGACAAATACGTCACGGAGGCTAATACTCGCCACGGTTCTTCTTGCTAGCCTCAACTGAAAGGTGTCCTATCTACATTTGCTAGCAGGTAAGTTCATACTTTGTTACGCCAACTCATGGCTAAGTAGGCGTCGCGACCTTCCAGTATTTCAGTAACGATGATGTCAAGAGTTATGCTCAACATCCGACAATATGGACATTCGCCCAATCTCAACGGGTTCTCATTCTCCCTTGGCTTCGAAACCGCCCAAATCAGTTTCGAGCACGATCACGAGCATGATACCGTCCACGTACACGTGAACAGAGATGGAACTGAATTCATTAGTATGAGTGTCAGTAGTGGAAGTGCGACTCGGACAATGGCCGAAAGCGACAGGACTGTTGTGGAGATGGGCGGTACCGATAGTGTAGGCATTGGGTTATCGCAGTCTCGCGTATTCGGATCTCATTCCCAGTCTTGGGCAGAAGCAGGGCCAAGTTCCCCGGTTTAGAGGTTGATTATATCCCTCTCTCTTGATCATGATGTAGCATACCAATTGTCAATTGTACGAACAATGATACCCTTCGCTGTATGACCTTGATCTGCAGTGCCAACCCGGCAAACTGTGGCCCATCGAAATCCCCGCTGAGCGTACTTCGTGCCAATCAGGCTTCCTCGTTCCTCGATTCCTGAAACAAGAAGGATCAATGGCTTATCAATCCCTAGTACGGACGCGGACGACGCGTTTGCAATCGATTAGAGATATACTTCAAAGAGGGTTTGACTGACTTCATTATTGACATGACTTCACTCGATGAAGTCTATCACGGTACTTTACTTGTTGGCAATACCAGGATAGGCATATAGTGTAATTGAGCTCGGGCTTGAAATGGCAAAAACCGTACCGCACCGGTACCCACAGATACCCCCTTCGCGCACTCGGGGGATCCTCGGACAAATAGACGAGCTCTTATTCGATCTGGGTGGTCCCAATATCTCAATCCCCGCCGATGATAATTTCGTTTTGTGAGTGAAGGCCATTAAGGGTTAATCATCACAGTCCCATCCCACTACATATTGAAACTACATATAGAGATACCTGGTTTGACCATCTCGACGTTTCTTCATGATCATTCATATGCAACCGCATCAGATCCGGTCCCTCCTCCCGAAGTCCTACAAACCCGAATGCTCTCGCTCTGCGCAATGCGCATATATACAGAAGAGAATTGATACTTCGCTCGGATCCTAAAGTCGTCAACCCTGAAATCCTGAAATGACCACCCAAAGAAAGGAACAGGATAACGTACCAATAACCATCCATCACACCTTCCAAGGCTCCGAAAAACGAATGTCGTGATGGTAATGAGGATACGTTGTTCAAATGAACCGAATCCATCCACACGTGGTAGCCAAGGCCGGAAAGAACCATCGTCAAGTCAAGTCAGGTGCATATAAACGTGGAAACTCTAATAGGTTTAAGGAAGTTGTTGAATGCCATCTGTAGTATTGAGGGCCGTGAAGTTGAAGGTTTCAGGTACCCATGATCGTTGGTCGGAAGACCTGCTGGGGTATGTACCTCGTGTTCAGTAACAATGTGTCAAATGTCAACGCCACGACGGAACGAACGGAACTAGATGGAAAGGCAAGGTTCCCAACTACTGCACTTGGTGGATATGTCTTTATTCTCCCAAGAATACCTTGTCGCAGAAGTGAGCCGAGGATGCCGCTGAGAGAGAAAGAGAGCACGGGAATGGACGTGTGCACTTCGCCACCCGGAAACGCGGACCCGGACGGACAAACGGGAGGAAGGAGGAAACGGAGTTGCATCATAATATAGCAACGATGAACCAGGGAAGTGATAGAAGGAGGAATGGTACGTTAGACGGATCCTTGGGCCTAAGCGTTTGTAACCCTTACGGCTTCAAGGCGCCCATAGAGACAAGGAGAAGACGAAGATAGGAAGAAGAGAGGGGGCCTCTGAGGAAAAGCAAGCTCGATTTGATAGGTTGACGGTATAAAACGGTGAAGTGTGATAAAAGAGGGAATGACCCCCAGAATTGTCGACGTGATGCGAGGTTTTGGGATCATTATACGTGTAAGGGTACGATACGGGCACCCTGGAAAAGATGGAAGGGAATTGGTAGTAGCGATATGAGTGGAACGTTTGAGTTTGTAGATAAGATGCTAGCCAGAATGCCAGGAGACAGGGAAGAACTTCTTTAGAGTGTCGTCAGAAAGGAGAAAGGGAGGAAAAGGTGAAGGAGTTGACGGCCGAAGATGTGCCGGTGTCTGGCCCTTTACAAGTGTGCTCTCGGCGGAATGAATGTATTTGTAGATTTGTAGACAAGAATTTAATCGGTAGCCAGTGAAGAGTTGCAGTCACCACGCATGATGCATCTCATCATCCGGAAGGGTGCCACCAGCAGATGCCCGTGGCTCATGTTAAGTATGGAGTCGCGAACGTGCACGAGAGAATCACTCCAATGCGGAGAAATGCAGTGCCTGATGAACGCAGCTGGAGCGGTGTTGATACTACGGAGTTGGACTGAAGAGGACAAGAGGATCTGTTTTCGAGCCATTTTATACGAGAGGAGGACGAAAGAACGGGAGGGACGAGGCGGCGGGTGTGGGAAAGTGACGCAAGGGTGGCGAGTTACCATTTTTGGCGAAAAGGTGTAGAAAGTGGGAGGGGCAAAGTGCAAAAGTGCAAATGGGCCGGCCGTATCTGCGATCGCTTCAGCAGAGGGCGATATCGACCTCCATCTCGCCAAAAGAATACAAGAACCTCTTCCACTCATCCTTCGCTTTCATTCCCGAACACTTATATATCACCCCGTCTCCTCCTTCCCTTGCGCTAGAC
The DNA here is from genome assembly GCA_027627245.1 of Meripilus lineatus. NCBI lineage: Eukaryota > Fungi > Basidiomycota > Agaricomycetes > Polyporales > Meripilaceae > Meripilus > Meripilus lineatus. The sequence continues at coordinate 9,508 of JANAWD010000571.1, read as the reverse complement.
ACCATCATCCTCCCCCTCCCCCGTCCACCAAACCTNAACCGCCCTCCGTCCGAGCTCAATTAATCAAAGNNNCTCCACAACGCCCACAACNNGTTGCTTATTGACATCTTTTTCTTGAATTAGACAATGGATAGCTTCGCTGAGCCGAACAAACCCGCGCCGGGCTCAGCCCCTGCTGTTGCAGACGTTCGAAAACAGGTCCTCCAATTAGAGCAAGACCATAGGTCAAAAGGGATACAACTCTCAGGACGTATCATCCACCTATGCCACTACCTCCCTGTCACTTGCTCGCTCGTTCCGCAATCCGCACTTAAAGGTTCAGCCTCACTACCAAGCCCACCGGCCACCCCTCCCCGCCAACCAGCCGATATCCCCGCTTCGCCAGTCGAAGCACCCATTCCGCTCACTCAGGAGGATGCCTTGCCTTCGCAAGAGTCCGTACGCGCGTTGGCTAACGAGCGGTGGAAGGTCTCTGTGCGGTACGGCCATTCGGCAATGATAAGCGGTATCACATCGCTTTCTGGCACACACGAACAACTTATTGTCGGTTGGACTGGAGACGTTCAATCCGCGTCTCCTGACAAGGAGCACACTGAAGCAGAGATCTCTGACGCGAGCGTTCCTACTGCTTCTGCCAATCTTCCACCCAAGGTGCCGTTGAGCGCGATTGGTGAGGAGGAGCGGGATGGACTGGAAAAGGTGTTGAAGGAGTATACTGTCAAGGGGAAGGAGCCAGGCGATAAGGACACGAGCTATGTTCCCGTTTGGATAGAGGACAAGGTCGCTCATGGACATTACGACGGATATTGCAAGCAAAGTGAGTCTCTATTCCTCCGCAGATGGGGCTTCGTGTTGTGGGTGGAGGCGAGTCCACATCGGGTTCGAAATTGTGGGAGACGCCGATCGGCTCTCCGTCTTGTTGGGTTCTGAATTGAGATCGATGTCATTCCTCGAAATGGCACGGAGGTGGCTTCTTTCTTCATTTAATCCACTGCTGATGGCACCGAGTTGCCATAACGGTACATTCAGGCAAACTTTCTCTTTCGGTCCACCGCATTCAACTCAGTTCGCCGCCTTTTTGCTTCCTTTCTTTTTGCATTCGCGGCGTTTTGCTGGCTTCGTGGTTGATGCTGTGTCTTTCTTATCTTGCCTTTCTCTTGCGTGTTGGCGGCAAACACGCACGTTTCTTGGGAATCCTTCCATGGGATGCCGTCGCGTCACCACACCCTCTTTCCGCTTCCTGGATTAACATTTCTATTGTTTGACAACTTCCTTTCGGGCCCGCCCGTATCCACTTCGGTTCTTTCACGTATCTTTCTCATCGTTCTTGCTCATTTCGCTGGTTTGTCGTTAAAACCCATCCGAGATTCCTACGATGAAACATGCTATATCTGGATGTGAAACCCACTCTTGATCTCATCGCACTTCTTGGATTAACATCTGACCTTGTCGTCGCGCTCGTGTTTTTTGTCCCTTGACGGCACTTTCGCACTGAATTGAATTGAATGCTGACGCAGCATGCGATTTTCTTTTGCGTCATAGCTCTCTGGCCACTCTTCCACTACTTATTGTGGCAAGACGTTGCTACCGAATATGCTTCTGCGGATGCGTACTGGTCGCCGTATGTTGCGACCAACGAGTCCTTCGTCAAGAAAGTCGTGGAAGTATACCAGCCTGGTGCGTGTACCGGCTTTCCTTCATATACAATAGCCGTATTGAGATCCTGTCGAACTAGGTGATTTGATCTGGATTCACGATTATCACTTGTTACTGGCTCCTGCTCTTTTGAGGCAGGCTTTGCCAGAAGCGGCAATTGGGCTCTTCGTCCACACACCGTTCCCATCATCTGAGGTCTTCAGGTGACGTATTCTCACCTTTGATATCGCGCATATATTCACTTTTCGTTATCTCTGCAGGTGTCTACCCCGTCGTAAAGAGATCCTCGATGGCATGCTCGGCGCCAACCTCATCTGCTTCCAAACCTATTCCTACTCCCGCCACTTCACATCCTCTTGCGTCCGTGTATGCGGGTATGAGATCACAAGTCGAGGTGCTATCGACGTCCAGGGTCACGTTTCGACCATTGCCTATTGCCCCGTAGGCGTAGATGCCGAGCGGGTGGCGAAAGATTTGTGAGTCCTCTAGCATTGGTATGGCGAAGGCCAGTGTTCATGAGAACGGTATATTGACGAGTAGGTTGAGACCTGGCATCCAACCCAAGTTAGAAGCGTTAAGGGCCCTCTATGAAGGCAAGAAGATCATCGTAGGACGGGACAAGCTCGATGTTGTTAAGGGTGTTTTGCAAAAGGTAGGAAGGGTCTCTTCGTATTCACCATTTATTACATGCTGAGATATCATGATAGCTTCGAGCGTTTGAGAAGTTGCTTCAGGATTACCCTGAGTGGATTGGAAACGTTGTCATGATCCAAGTCACTTCACCCGCGCTTTCCGATTCTCCGAAACTGGAACGACAGGTTTCTGAAATCGTCGCTCACATCAACGGAGAGTACGGTTCACTTGATTTCATCCCCGTACATCACTAGTAAGCCCCTTCCCTTCCTCTTTTCCTACCTCCGTCCGGAAATCTCATTCACACCTTCATCTTGTCGTTTTCAGTCACCAAACGATCAAAAAAGACGAGTTCTACGCTTTGCTCAGCGTCGCTGATCTTGGTGTTATCACTCCTTTGAGAGATGGCATGAATACGACGAGTATGGAGTTCGTTCTTGCCCAAGAGAAGAGCAAGAAGAGCCCCTTGGTCTTGTCGGAGTTCATGGGTATCTCGAGCAACATGACCGAGGCCCTTCAGATCAACCCTTGGAACCTCGGGGTGGGTGTTGTTCTTTGAAGGCCTTCACTTCTGTACCCCAAGCTGACATATACGTCTCTTTCACCTTCATAGGAAGTCGCAGCAGCCATGCACCGCGGATTGACCATGAGCCACAACGAAAAACTCGACAGACACAATAAGCTCTACAAGATCGTCACGACTCAGACTTCCCACACTTGGGCTGCTATGCTCGGGAAGATGTTGTTGGAGCAGCTTGGGAGACAGAATATGGCGAGACAGACGCCGTTCATTCCCAAGAACATGTTGGAGGAGCATTATTTGAGCGCCAAGAAGAGGTTGTTCTTGTTTGATTATGATGTGCGTCGATTGATCTTCATTTGTTCGCGATTTTACGAGTGAACCTGCACTCACATTTCTTTCTTTCACCAGGGAACCCTCTCTCCTATCGTCCGCGTCCCGAGCATGGCAATCCCGTCGGCTCCCACACTCGAGGCTCTCGAGCGCCTCACTTCCGACCCTACAAATATCGTTTACATCATTTCTGGACGAGATCAAGCGTTCTTGGAGCAACATCTAGGGCATATCAAGAATTTGGGTATGTCGGCTGAGCATGGTGGATTCATTCGTGAACCGGGGACCACGGAGTGGACTAACTTCACGGAGAGTCTCGACATGGATTGGATGGGAGAAGTTTTGGAGATATTCAAGTACTATACTGAGGTACGCATTGGGTCGTGCCATTGGAGCGTTGGGCTGTATCTGATCATTTGCGAATACGCAGAGGACTACTGGTAGTCATATTGAGGTGAAGAAGAGTTNGCATNACCTGNCNNNACNNNNCNNGNG
>JANAWD010000570.1:0-27066 GCA_027627245.1 Meripilus lineatus | reverse complement strand
ATTGGTATATTATACGCCATATTACCATTCGTGGGAAATTTATTTCCTGATATATCATATCGGGAATACTCCAGATTTTAAAGACAGAATTAGAGAGAAATATAATCCCGTATATTGGATGTTGCCATATTGGGAATATATGACAGGAGGTAGGAAGTCCATTGGTATATTATATTACCATTCGTGGGAAATTTATTTCCTGATATATTATATTGGGAATATTCCAGATTCCGAAGGCAGAATTAGAGGGAAATATAATCCTATATATTGGATGTTGCCATATTGGGAATATATGACAGGAGGTAGAAGTCCATTGGTATATTATATGCCATATTACCATTCGTGGAAAATTTATTTCCTGATATATCATATCGGGAATATTCCAGATTCCAAAGGCGGAATTAGAGAGAAATATAATCCCGTATATTGGATGTTGCCATATTGGGAATATATGACAGGAGGTAGAAGTCCATTGGTATATTATATACCATATTACCATTGTGGGAAATTTATTTCCTGATATATCATATCGGGAATACTCCAGATTCTAAAGACAGAATTAGCTGGAAATATAATTTTATATACAGAATGTTACCATATTGGGAATATATGACAGAAGATAAAAGTTGAGCAACTAGCTGTACACAATGTCACGGTTGATGAGTAATTTATTTTCTGATATATCATATCGGGAATATTCCAGATTCCAAAGGCGGAATTAGAGAGAAATATAATCTCGTATATTGGATGTTGCTATATTGGGAATATATGACAGGAGGTAGAAGTCCATTGGTATATTATATGCTATATTACCATTGTGGGAAATTTATATCCCAATATATATATCAGAAGCATTTCATATTTCAAAGACAGAATCTGACGAGAGTATCATTCTGTATATTGCTATATTAAGACTACATGATAGAAGATCAAAGTTGAGAGACCAGCTGTACACAATATTTACATTCACTATAAATCAAGATCTCAGAAATTAAAATCATGGAGGACCGCAATCTGAATATCTATATTATATTAGATATTGTGATTCAGATTTTACATTTCTGTTCCGGCCCAGTGTTGGGGGATGGTGTTTTGTTCTGAGGTGGAAAATGTTCTGAGGTGTTTGTTTGCATATGACTTTAGCTCTTTGTGACCTCAGGGTGACATATAACAGCTTGATAAAAACTGATTCCGGAATCTATCTCGAATGGTCCACAACAGATCCAGGGAAACTAGTAACCACAATGCTGTCCCTGAGTCATCTCAGCCTCAAGTCTTAGGATTCAATTTTGGTCCTTCAAAACTGTGCCCTGGAATAGAAGGAACACAACATCGTATTTTCCAGGTTACACTAGTTAGATTTTACAATATATATAAAACTCTTTCTTGTGGACCCCAAATTTGATTGCAAAACCAATGTCTCTGTTCATCATTTTGTTTATTGCACATGTATGTATTATTCTGACAGTGCTTATATACATGTTGTACCCTATCAGAGGTTGCATGCCCTCCCCAGATACTATCCGCACTTGTGGAGGGGCCAAACGTAGAAGCTTCTCCTTTGCTGTCGGCAAAATCAAGAAGTACCAGAACAAACACATCTTCCTGAGTTTTTTGGACATTGATGAAATACTGGTTGACCTACCAATAAATGTACAGGCTCAACTTGAGCTGAGAAATGATTTGTCAAGGTCATTCAACCGGAAACCAACAGACAAAAACTCACTAAAGGTGGTAAAGGACTTCATCTTGCAGTGCCAATTGATGAATGTAGCGTTGAGATGATCATCAGTGGGAATGACACATTCAGATGTAGACTTGAACTAAGGAACGAGAACCAAAGAAGAAAAATAAGTGTATCGTTTACCTGATTTGTTCATATACCTGGCGCTGTCTATTCATCTCTCATGCTGCACTGATTGTAGAATCTGTAGTATCTCTATGCTACCTATACTATAAGATACTCTACGTCAATCCTGAGACTTGCTCCTCTCAACCTTCCTACCTTCCTTTCCAGTACATGTTACCGTGCCTCTCCATGCGGCAACTGAGCTGGATTGGGTGGGCAGAGCAGCACCGACTTTTCCAAGCTATTATTGCTTAAATTACACTCTATTAGTATCTGCTTAAACTGACAAGTATACCTGTGACATCTTTGTAGTTATTTTCTTTCTCTCTGAGAGTATGTTTTAACCCTGATATCCTCTTGCGAACAAACCTATGACGTGATTTTTCTATGCGCCAAAATATCACTCAAAGGACCCCAGACACCCAGTGACCAGTGACAATTGCTGGTCATGACCATCACTACTAAATCTGACCTGTGGTGACCACTGTGAAATCTGACCAGACCATGGTCAGTGGTCATGGTCACCCTGGTCATGACCACCTTGTTTGACCAGTGACCGCCTGACCAGTGACCACCTACCTCTTAGATAAAAAAAATAGTACATTCGTATCTACCTAAGAGGTATAGGTAGGGGGTTACCTGAAGTGGACATGTCGGACAGCGACGTCTCTAGATCATCGTGAACCAAACAAGCACTTTTGTGCTCGAGTATGCGGCTCCCCATCTACGATGATGCTCATATTTGCGTGACAACCTTTCAGGCTCTTCATGATTTGGTATTCCGAGGTATGGTCACCAAACGTGAGTTCCTCTTGAAAAGTTCGACCACTATAGCATTGGATATATTCACACATGTATGAAAACCAATGTCATTCTACGTTAGCATGAAGTTCACCTCAATGTCTTCAATTGCCGCAGGCTCTCAGTCCCGTCTGGCACGTCGAGGGTGCCACTGGCATGGCACACAGAATACGCCATTCTCGGTGATCTTCAAGTGGGTTCTGTTACATCAAGGCGGCCATACCTCTCCTCATAAACCTCCATATCCGAAACGCCACGTCACCCTACCTCCATGTCGTGGTGCTCTGCCGCTGATGTATATTCTATGAATTTGTCCCTGCCAGTGTGATTGGACAAATCGGCCATAATGCGGACTCCTGTGCAACTGTTGCACACATGTTTCTGTTCGCCGCTTCGGAACGATGGGATCTAGGACCCAGGCTATGAAACCATTTCTTTTGTTGCTCTTTGTTACAGATTACAGAAAAGTCGTTGGAATAGCCAAAGGTGATTGTTGCTACCACGCAGAGCCAGTGTAGTCGGCGCTGAGTTGAAGGGCGCGGCGTCAGGTGGTGGGACAGGGTGGGACCGGGTCCCGCGGCTGTGGTTGAACCTAAACTTGGCCGCCCCAGTCATTTCGAACCACTGCTACTCCCATTCGACCCTCTCATTTGTGAACGTTGAATGTTTGAACAAGGCGGAATGCTTGGCGTCCGCTCTCATCATCAAGTAAATTCATTACAGCCATCTCATGCTCTCGTTGTTCAGGCTGTCGATATGCTATTCTCGACGAGATGGCCGCGCTCTGGCCCTCTGGCATAAGATCAGCTTGAACCAAGGGTATCCCAGCGCTGCGAAGGGTGGATAGCATCGAATTAATGGCGACGTTTCATATCTCTGGATTGGGTATGGTGTGTATCCGAGTCACATTGAACACATTCACGAGATAACATATTACTCACACCTTTCAAAAACTTGTAGGTGCGGCAGGCAGAGTACTGGAAGAGGCGAGGTACGAAGAAGTGTACAATATCGAAATTTTCGATACCTTGTGGTGTACTACCTTCTTTCATGCTACTATCGCGTCCCATCGCCTCGTCCGTCGTCGACTGGTCTACGTTGATCTCGGATCAATACACGGAGCGTACAGCTTCCTATTTCTTTCCCTCAGGCATCAAGGCCTTGGTAAAACATGATTCAAGCGACTCGCAACCGGTTCAGTTGACTCGATAGGAGGTATCTACCCATGATAGCTACTGAACTTCCTTTCTCCTTGACTGGTATGCCGGCTTACGTGTAATGCTGGTGGGTCATGAATCGGCTTTCAAGAATAAATTCTTGATGCGGTTCTATGTTAGACAGGTGCACCCTGGGATTACTTCGGAACAGTGGGTGAGATGACATGATCGCGAGCAATGGTATCGAGAATCACCTCCAAGACTATCAATTACCCTGTTCTTGGTGACCTTTTCCATACCCGGAGCCTCCCAATCTCCATTGGTTGCTTCATTCTTTGGGCCGTGAACTCAATGTCCGAGGGAATCCTGCGACTTCTTCATTTGGACTCCGAGTGTTCTGCATAAATTCTCGAAGTTGCGACGCCAACTTTGCTGCAAACACTTCGACAACCCTTGGACGTTCGTTGCAATGCGTTGTGGAATATCTCATCTTGTGATTTTCTTTACAGTCGCCATCTCTCCTTGCTATGGTCGAGCATTCGAGACTCGCGCGTGGGCTGACGCTGAGGCCGCCTGTCGCAAAATCTCCTCAGTGATTTCTTCCCAGTCGGCCGTATTTGCACCAGGTAAGTGATATTCTATCTATCCCGGGACACTTGTTGAATCGTTATATCCAGGTTCGCCTCAATATTCTGAAGGTACTGCACATTATGCAACATCCAGTTCCCAACTTTCGGCTTGTTCGGTCGAACCTGGTAACGTGAATGACCTCTCAAAGATAGTGAGTTCCGATGACTATGGAAATTGATGAGGTCTGACCTGATTTCTCAGCTGCGTATCGTCGGCAAGAATAGAGTCCCATTTGCAGTAGGGTTTCATCGATCTTCTCCCTACTTCTTCCGACTCAATCAGATTGTAACACAGGTGAAGGGAGCTGGACATGCCTCAAACCCAGGGTTCTCCTCTACCCCTGGTGTTCACATTGCCATGTCTCGTTTCCGAGAGGTGACGTACAATAAAACCAGTGGCACAGTCGAGATTGGAGCAGGCCTCACTTGGATCGAGGTCTATGACGCGCTTGAACCTCATGGCGTTAACGTTCCTGGGGGTAGAGGGAATAGTATCGGTGTCGCCGGATTCACTCTTGGGGGAGGTCAGGTTCCATAACTAACGAGCGCTACCTAGTCTATTTTACTCAGATTCTTTTATCGCATCAGGATTGTCGTGGCTTTCAAACGAGCACGGATTAGCAGCTGATAACGTGGTCAAGTATGACCTAGTTCTGCCGAATGGCACATTTACATCTGTGACCAAATACTCAAACGCTGAGCTTTTCTTCGGCCTTAAGGTGTGTTCATCTGCAGATTATGCCCAGGATGCGAGGCCAAATGCTGATAAATTTTTGCAGGGTGGTTTCAACAATTTTGTACTCGCTCTTTGTCATTACGATATAATGAGTATCTGATAATCCCTTGTAGGGTATCGTCACCAAATTCACATTTCGAGCGCTCCCTCAAGGGGATGTTTGGGTAAGCATGCCGGCCACGTTTAACAACTCAGGCGATGAGAAAACTGACGTTGCTCAGGGAGGGTCGATTGTCATATTAGAAGATCACATCAATGAGGTTACCGCTGCAACATTCAAGTTCGGTTGCTCAGTACTCGACCCCAAGGCGGCCATCATCGTAAACTATGTCTCCACTCAAGGCACAGTACGTACCGGTATCCTCGGCAGTTCCAATAGCTGATATGATTGAGCCACAGCCGACTGCATTCCTATCACTCTTCTACAATGGGCCAGTCCCTCCTGTCGGAATTTTCGACGACTTCCTGGCGATTCCAGCACTGGAAAGGAACATTTCTACTCATTCTTTCCCCTCATGGATAAGATCTCAAGATATTAGGCATGTGGACAGGTACGTCGGCTCTTGCTTGAGTTTCCTCCGATATACTGGTCTGAGTGATACTTGGATCGCAGAAACTATGATCACACCTTCTCCGCCACGAAATACTCCGAAACTCTACTGACGGCTATTGCAAACGAATCTGTATTTTGGGGAGACGTTCTAAACGGTCAGCAGAGCTTCCGCAATGTCTACAGTGTCGAACCCTTCCTTCCCTCGGCGTTCTCTCAAGCGTCCGCCGTTACCAATGCCTTTCCGCCTTCTCGGATACTCTGGCTCCCAACTTCAATCAACTTCTTCTGGGAACAATCGGCCTTGGATGCCGTGGTGGAATCGTCGCTCAGACAGAGCGTAGAACATCTGACGCTTGTCGCCAAGGGAGAAGGTCAAGATGTTGACTCTCTCCCTGTGTACAATAATTATGCTCTATTTGACACGTCCCTGGAGAAGATTTATCAAGGAAACTTGAGAAGACTGCGAGAGATGAAACACCGGTATGACCCGGAGAATATTATGGGCCTCACCGGAGGATGGAGATTTTAGGTAGTTGAGGTTCCTGTTCCTATTTCTGCCACTATTAGATACGCCAGTCTCTGAAACTAAACTATAGTATGCTCTCGAGGTTATGTTGATAGGATGTATTGGAAATAGATTTCGATCTCTCCGAGTCTTCCTAGAACGCCAGGGGTGGCGATACCAACGACGATCAGTCCATGTGCTCTCGTTGAGCAGCTGCGGCGCTGGAGGAAACGCATGAAATGCTTCTTCAAACTGGGAAGCCCTTGTTCTCGTTTCATATATTGAACTTTGGAGTTCGAACTGCTTTTTTCGGAGTGCCCTTCTTCGACGGCGATTTTGTTCCAACGATTTTGGCGGCGGTCCGGGGCCCGGGTGTTATCACGCCGGCTCTTCCGTCTCATCAGTTGCCTGCGCGGGTTGGGGGGAGTCCGCCGACTCCAAACCAGTCTCCTTCATCCAGCTTCATCATCCAAAATTTCAGGCCAATCGACTGACATTCAAAGGCAAGTATGACTGGCCTGGGTTACTTCCATTGACATATCTAATTGACCACAGTAATACTCTCACGCCTTGCATGCGCGGTGATCTGGTTCCCGTATACTCATTGCGCAACAGAAAAATTTCCGAGAGCCACAATGAAGTAGAATGGACCATATCAACAGTGTGAGATGTCTTACTCTTCGTCTCTCATTAGCAAGTGCAATTTCGTAAGCCTCTCTCTCCCTCCGCCGCACTGGCTGTTAAATTCGGTATGCAAGGTTCCTTGTGTAAGCTTGGTCGGTGCTTATTTTGAGTTTGGCAGAGTATTTAATGAAACCTATGGTCGATTCAACGTTCTCGCTCTGGCACCAACGTGTCTATCTGGAATGTTTTCACTCGTTTGTATCGCCCTTCTTTCCACCTTCTATGTTCATGCGGTCGCCGATGAGTCGGTCCGTCGAACTGGTAATGACCCGAAGGTGCTCCCAAGCTGCCAGGAGATTGCATTAGCAATATCGCCAGCGTCAGCTGTTTTCATGCCGGGTGTGCCTCATTCCCCATTCCGTGTCCTGCTTGCTGGTGTTGAACTCGGTGCAATAGGCTCATCCAATTATTCGTACGACATCGAGCATTACTTGTTCTCGAGCACCGAGGATTCAGTCTGTTCTATAGAACCTGGCAGCGTAGAAGACTTGTCGAAAACGGTAAGTACCTTGTTCATCGGATAAAGACAAACCCAAACAATCCACGCAGATACAAATTATAGCAAAGAACCGTGTTCCATTCGCGGTAGGTCCTCTTACGAACTCGATACTACGCTGTTCTGAGCTGCTGACTGCTGAAAGGTCAAAGGTGGCGGGCATGCCACTAACCCAGAATTCTCGTCTACCTGCGGCATTCACATAGCGATGTCGCGATTCAGGGAGATAAACTATAACTCTACAGGTCAAACAGTTGAACTCGGAGCAGGCCTTTTATGGGATGACGTTTACGTTGCGCTCGAACCTTATGGAGTCATACCGCCCGGCGCACGAGCACCCGGTGTTGGTGTTGCAGGTTTCACCCTTGGTGGAGGCAAGTGTGATTGAATCTTGAACTGCGGTCACTTCATCTAATATGATCACCTTATCAGGGGTATCTTGGTTGGCAAATGAGCACGGATTGGCCATGGATAGCGTCCTTGAGTATGACTTGGTTCTCCCCAACGGTACCTTCGTCTCGGTCACTCAAGATTCGAGTCCTGACCTGTTCTTCGGACTGAAGGTACGCGAGTTGTAAATTTAATCAGAGGTGGTGACCTAAGTTCTGACGACATGTCTTCAGGGTGGCTACAACAATTTTGTAATGAAGTTTCTCACTCAGATCGCGTTAGACTCAGCAGCTGATTTCGTCTCTACTTGGCAGGGAATTGTGACCAAATTTACCTTCAAAGTCTATCCTCAGGGACCAATTTGGGCAAGATCCCATCTTTATATAGTATTGGACTCTTGACGAATTCGTGTCCACAGGGTGGATTTCTTTTTATATCAACGGATTATCTTGATCAAGTGAACGCTGCAACGATGAAGTTTATGTCGGGGGTTGACCCCAAGGCTAGCATAATCACCAATTATGAGTACAGCAATGGGACGGTTAGTTCACGGACCTCAATGAGTTTCCACCTTGTAGCTGATACACAGGATATAGCAATCAGTGATTATACAGCTTTTCTATAACGGGCCAAATCCTGCCCCAGGGGTCTTCGATGATTTCCTTGCGATACCAGCACAACTGAATAACCTCACTACCCAGACTTTCCCTAGCCTCATAGGATCTTCAGGGGCTCAAGGCGTGGTACGGTGCGTTATCTTCAAGGCCCATCCTCCGGGGCTTGTCGTGCCTAACACGTTGACCCTAGGGGCCGAGGTAATACAGTATCGAGTCTGGGCTACTCCGAGACTTTCTTAAAGGCCTCGATCAACGAGTCGACATTTTGGGGGAACAAGTTAAAGAACCAAACAGGCTTCAGGTCTCTGTACAGCATAGAGCCTTTCCTCCCGTCCCCAGACTCTCAAAGTCCACCAGGCTCCACAGCGTTCCCCTCTCCTCCGTCCCTCTGGTCCCCGACGTCAATCACGTACTTATGGGAGGACGCGTCCGCAGACCCATTGGTGTTATCCGCGATTACCAAGACTGCCAAGCATCTGACGCTTGTTTCAAAGGCAGAGGGTCAGGATATCGACTCTTTGCTTCTGTACAGCAACTATGCAATAGCTGGAACGTCTATTACAAGGTTTTATGGGAGTAATGTCGGGAGACTTCGAAAGATCAAGTACAAGTATGATCCCGAGAATGTCATGGGGCTAGCAGGGGGTTGGAAGTTCTAGACGTGCTTATTTCCGAGTCTCTCTCCTGACTTTGGAAAAATCCTCACTGTGTAAAGACCACGATTTGTATGTCGGACATTGCAATGCTATAATGGATTCGGAACTAAGAAAAAGTGATTGACCTGTTCATTTTGACGACTGCTCGACGCCCTATTACGCACAAGCTGAGGTCATACCTCCAACAGGTACACGGAGTATAACCCGTACCTTTTACTTGTGTGGAGCCTGATTGACATGCCGTGGTATCGCGCGGTGTTTACGAGGATCGATTTGCCCCGTTGGCTATTGTTTGTGACCGATCGCAATGGAAAACGCCTGTGTACAAGTCTTGTCATCGGAGATCTTTTGGACAGTGTGAGATTTGTGAGTGCCGTACATTCTTAAATGTCAAATTTACGTCAAATGGCCGTGTCTTGAGTTCTCCACTTGCATGTGTCTCCTGAGGTGGAATGTAAGGGTTTTCCTTTATGAGGCTGGACGTCATGCTGGTTCTGGCGACAAACAAATTCTAGAGCCATCAAACGTCCGAGGTGTATAAATTCATATGTCCATCTATCTGACTCTGATATTCGCAGTATTGTACTGACATCCCAGTGTCCGACTCGTCCCCTCTCATGTTACTTGTACCTCCGAAGCGTTCGGAAACTTTGGGTATAACAGCATTGCGATACCCCGATTCCTCCAGGCACTGAAGGGCCAAACCTGACGGCAGTATCGCGCTCTCGAGTTGCTACCAGTGGGGAATCTCATCTGCGATATGCTCCGCCTTACATGTTTGCGCCAGGTGAAGCTCCACTGCCAAGGTCCGGATCCGAACTAGCACAACCTTAAACATACCACACCGCCGTGTTTGAGGTTCTCAGGCACACTTCAATACCTGAAGGATATCACCTACTTTACTCCGTCGTGCACCGATCATTCTGTTGGTTCTATAAATGGTATCCAGCAAGAATTGTGTTTTGCGTGCTGCTACTGAACGCGCCGTTCTGTCTCTCGTTTTGAATCTGTCCAACTCTCCGCTATCTCAGTTACGGAATTCAAGCTTATGGTATGCCCTCTGAAGCTGTTGCGCTCAATCTTAGCAGTCCATACTAGGTGAAGAGTGGCGCCGTGGTGGTCATACGACTCATCAGGAGTCCAACTTCTCGTTGTGATTCACCCTAAGTAATATTGCAATGTCACGATTTCGGGAAGGCCGCTACTACAACAGTACTCGGACAGTCGACATTGGAAGAGGCACCATTTCACGTATATGACGCACTTGATCCCTATGGAGCCAATGTTGTGGGGCAGGTTGTCAACCATTGGCGTTGCGAGTCCGAGCCTCGAACCATGAAGTAGTACGTCCGACTCGGAGTCTTCGCAGAAAGCGCAAGGGTTATCGTGCCAAATGAGCGGGCACAGTAATAGACGATGTCCTGAGGCATGCCTTGTCCTGTCATGTGTCTTCAATTGAGGTAGAACTATTGATCAGTGCCGAACTCCTGACCTGTTTTCGCGGTTTCATCATGCACTAGGACGCTCTGGATATCTTCACAAGGCTGCCATGATTGCCACCTCTGGACACCTGAACGACATAGTATGAAAACGAGAACAACTACATCGACCATGTCATCTGGTTACAACGATACATGTTCATACAATAGTCCAAATCTACCAAGGCATTTGTCGATTTCTTGGAGTTCCTGGAATAATCGGAGAATGCCCACGACTCGTTCATTTTGAACTTTCTGAAAGCGCCGGACTTTGATGGAGCGAGTAGGTAAGTCCATTATTGTTACATTCTCTCTGCTGTCGCAATCTTCTCGCTGATCACCTCGTGTGTTCCTGCCTCCTCTCCCGAGCGCTTTAAACATTGGCCTGTGGCGAGAAGTTCACCAATCAACAAGGCCGGGCAACTCCCAGCATTCTTCGAACCATTCCTTCCTTCTGCATTCCCCCAAAGCTCAGCGGACTCGGCGCCTTTGCACGTTCCAAAATCCTCTGGTTGCCGACTTCTATCAAAACTGTTGTTCGGCAGAGCCAATGTTAGATAGCTTGATAGCATCCGCAATGACAACGGACCTTGCCGGAGGGTCTAAATGTCAGATTGCTTGTCTTAAGCCTTGAGATGTACCCCAGCCTTCAGGCCCGTTCCCGATATGGGGACGTGAGAAGCCACACGGGGGATCAAAGGATTGGGCTAGTCGCGAAAGGCAGAAGTCAGTAAGGAGGGAGGAGAGGGTGAAGGATTATCCGGAAACGTCACCTTGAGGTCATAATGCTAGACCTCTTCGAGGTACCCTTGAGCGATAAGATGTTCAACGTCGGCGCGCGAACCAGGAATCTTTGTCCTCGTTTGAAGTCGATCGTGCCAAGTTCGGTTTGGATGACCCCGCAATCCAACACAACACGCACAAGAACGTGTATATCCTTGGGGGGCCTAGTGATTTGGATGAAAAGGTCGACCTCCTCCGTAGCGAGTACGCCCGATCGAAAAGTCATAAGTGACGCGCTGTACGAACGCAGGAAATCAACTTCGTGAGGGGATAATTTGGAGCGAATATCATTGGACAAGGATGCTGCGCCTGCTGAATTGTTTCCCGCGCCAGTGGGATTCGTGTGCGTCGACAGAATGAGGGGTAGGGCACCTCCCACTCCCCAGAACAGTTCTTTGAGGCGTTCGATACGATGATGATGATAAGCCAAAAGACATCGTTTATTCCGTATGATAGCAGTTTGATAAAGCAGCACGGTGGGCGTCAAGGCATCGTCTCCCATGCCATCACCGCCGGGGTTGAGAGCCTCTTGTTGCTCCAACGTGGACTGCAGAAGGGACTCGAGCTGACGCTGCTCCCGGACGATGGTACGTACTAAGACGTCGTTATACTTGAGGAGAGTATCTGTCGCTGTCGATCTCCGTGATTCAAGAAGGAGTTGGGTAGCTAGCTCTCCATATTGTCGGGTCGCGTCCATCGTGGAAGATTGTGATCAACGAGCGGTCAACGACGAGCTCGACACGTTCCAGGTGCGTGACGTGACGCTGGTGACAGTACGCGTGAAGGAAACGTGACATTGTGACAGTAAATGGGCGCTTACTAGACTCTAGAGTGGCGGAGCAGGCACAGGTTTGTCAGGACTGACTCTTTCTTGAGCGATATCGTCAAGGATGAGTCTGTCAGAATCTCAAGACATCGAGCAAGCAACAACCGCAATACAGTATGTTTGCAACATATAAATGTTTCATGTTCTGCTCTGATTGGTGTAGAGCGCAGCCAGATAACAAAACACGGAGATATGATCGGCAGCTTCGGTATGAGGGATTCCATTGTCCACACTGGATCTGACCAGCAAACCATCTACAGATTATGGGCTGCCTCTGGGCAATCGGCCTTAGAATCGTCCCGTATTCTCATGCTGTCTTCATCTGCAACATCGACTGCGATCATGAAGAATCTCGTGCTTCCGGGCATTGGGCACTTTACTCTCCTCGATTCGACCACAGTACAGCCTGCTGATGCTGGGAACAACTTCTTTCTCAACGGGTTCTTGAGTGTGGGCAAATCACGGGCCGAAGAGGCTCTGCCCCTTCTAAACGAGTTGAATGACAGTGTCAATGGGGCTGCCGTTGTGAAGAGCGTGGAGCAGGTCCTGGAGACGGAGGAGGGCAGGGAGTGGATCAGGAGTTTCACGCTCGTCATTGCACATAACCCACTAAAGGGGACGCTTGAGACACTCTCTCGACTCCTGTGGGAGGACCCAGCAAATCCTCCACTTATGGTTGTGAGGTCGGCTGGATTCCTCGCCGACTTTTACATTCAGTTCCACGAACACTGCAGTGGGTGGCATGATTTTTGTTAAAGTAACTGTGTCTGACGTGGACATTTGATGTAGTCATTGAGCCTCATAGTGAGACCGCTCCCTCCTTACGTCTTACAAAACCCTTCCCAGCACTGCAGCAGTGGGCAGATTCATTGGATTACAAGGCCGTAGATCCCACAGAACACGCTCACATACCATTTGTCGTCATCCTAATAAAAGAAGCAGACAAATGGCGAGCAGAAGTGCGTTTCCAGCCCATCGTTCGACCGAGAAGTGATTGATGTTCGGATTTTTTTTGTCAAACGGCGCAGCATGATGGCAATTTCCCCAAAACTTCGGCTGAGAAAGATGCTTTCAAGGCACGTATCCGAGCTCTTCAGCTCAAACTCGACGAAGAAAACTTTGAGGAGGCAGAAGCACAGGCTGTGCGACTTTGGAGAGAAGTTGGAGTAAGTCTGTTTGAGTACCCGCTTTCACGTACATCCTGAAACCTCTGGCCAGGTACCGTCTGATATATCGTCCTTGTTCTCCCTCTCTCCGCTCGAAGATCCCCCTCAAGCACCCAGTTCTCAGCAGGCACAGCACTCTCCAAGTCACTCGGTCGCAGCAAATGGAGTTCCTAGGCAACAACACAACGCCATCTTCCACGCCCTACTACGCACCCTAGAAAAATTCGTCGCCGATCCCGAGGGTTCTGGATGCCTTCCATTGACTTCAACACTACCTGATATGAAGACTGATACTGAAAGCTATGTCAAATTGCAGCGACTCTACAAGAATAGATCACGCGAAGAGAATGTTCGTGATAGGCTCATCAATATCACTATGACCTTCTCACGAAATATTTCAATCACTTTCTGCGCAGGCAAGGTTCAAGGAGCTTTTGAAAGTCCAGTATCCCGATCTTCAGATTGACGAAAGCCTGGTGGATCTCTTTGTCAAGAACGCTCACCATATCAAACTCCTTCGAGGCAAGCGTTGGGGTGCATGGGAGGAAGATAGAGCCTCCGTCGGTACGCCGTGATACCGCAGACGTCTCTAACGGATGGTTTACATCGATTGGTCAGGTTCAGCGCTTGAATTCATGACGAGAGAGACGGCGACTCACCTCGCTTTGTCTGCTTTATCGACTTTACAATCGAAAGGTATCGGTACGTACACTTTTTCATACGTACTGCTCACATTAGGAAGTCGTCTCATAATCTTCAATGCAGACGTAACTGTCGGTGCATTGACGGCCGAAATCCAGCAATATGTCGGACTAGGTGTTGAGCTTCCAGGAGAAGTCGAGGTTGCGGTTGGCGAAGTGTGCGTGAAGCAACCGTACCCAACTAAATCCTGCGACTCCTTACTTATACAAACATTGTAGTGCACGATCACCTACAGCTGACCTACCGAACACCGCCGCATTCCTTGGGGGAATGATTGCTCAAGAAGCCATCAAGATGATCACAAAACAATACGTCCCTGTGAATGGGTACTGCGTTGTTGACCTTGTTGATACTTGGACAGGAATTGTGGGGCAATGACCGATCGTAATAACATACGTAGCAGAGGAAATTTGTTGTAATTTTTAGAAGCTATCATCCCAGCACAATGCTTTCGACCCGACTTCCGCCTTTTGACGAGACTACCGCATCACTCTCTACTCATGATCAAGCTCACCGCATCTTCTCGTGGTTGGACAGAGAACTCGAACGGAAGCGGTTGACTAGAAAAATATCGTCAATGCCTTTTGTAGTTCTACAAACATGTTGGAATCACGAACTTTACGGTCCCCAAGGTGAACAGGTCTTCATACTCCGATTGTGTCGTCAGTGGCTCCAACTTCGATGTAATACTGTACACTTTCAATAACGACGCAACGACAAGGAAAATTTGAGCATCTGCGAAGAAACGTCCTGCGCATTTCCTACACCAGGGTCAGTAATGTAGCCGGGCCCCATCTTATTGCGGAGTAACTACCGTCTTCCGAAACCAAATGCGTCTGAAGAAGCATTTGAAGCCATGCAGCTGCTTCCGTCCTCTGAGAGGTATCTTTCAGGCTTGAATTTGTGGGGTTCGGGATAAACCTTTTCGTCGTGGTTGATGGCCCTAGATCAGTGTAACGGTGAGGGGACATAACATTGCATGGAGTGTCCAAGCTCATACCATACGTTTGCTGTCCGTTGTTGGTCAATTTCTTGACTTGCCAGTGAAAGAACGATGAAGACGTACCCAAAATTGTAGTACCTGCTGGAATGAAGTATCCTTTATAGACATCACCCTTGGTGACTGTATGAGGGAGTGCTGCGATTGGAGGACGTCAGGAGAAACAGGAAAGTCTAGACGTATCCAGTCAATCTCAGCTCACCGAGAGGGGCGACTGTAGCCCAACGACTGAGCTCAACGCATAAGGCATCGACGTATGGCAACGATGGTCTATCAGAAAATTCTGGGATACGCCGAGTGCACGCCTTGTCGAGCTCCTCTTGAGCCTTGACTTGGACCTCTGGGTGTAATGCCATCGCAAGAAAGAAAGACATGAAGGTAGACAAGAACTGGCACGCAAACGTCGCCATCAGTCTGCGGGAACACCTTCAAAATCAAGAGACAAACAGTGTCGTGTCCGGCTAGTGAAGCCAAAAGGTAAGATCGTTGAGGGAGAACGAGGAGTGAGGTGCCCACCTATATATCCCATCCCAGCGCAGTTGCGAAGGGTCTCGAGATTAAGAGTGTCACGTTCTCCGGATTTCTCCAAATTGCCGAGGACGTTAGCGACAAAACAGTCTTGTGCTTTCCCCGCAGCCTGGTATTCATTAATTACAGGTCGAAGACAGATACTTGATATACTCACAACGAGTTCTTGTACAATGCGAAACGGAGTATCGATCATTGCGAGAGCATGCTCCTTCCATTCAGATGCTCGTCGCTTAAATTTTGCGCCTGGGAACCACGAAGGCACATATTTAACTATGTCTTTGTAAGATTAGTGAAATGTGTAAACGATCGGAAGGATTTACGAGAGGGGATAATATCGACGAGGAAAGCGCCAGGAACAGAGGCCTGCTGGAATCCATCCATTGCCTTCATTGCATGGGACATCATAAATCCGCCTTCTTTCTCGGTGTCTAAACCATACATAAATAGAGTGATGACTCTATTTAAGAACCTATGAGAGCATGCAGTCCGACTCGCATAAGTAGTAGCTGTGCCAGTAGTAGAGATCATGGCTTACCGGTGAATATGCTGGTGTACAGGTTCGTGTTCATCTAACAAATCGACAAGAAGTGAATGGATGTAGGTTGTCTGGATCTGTCTCCAGTCGCTTGAGGATACGTAGGAGGGCCGAAACCATGAGTCAAACATTCTACGATGCCGCCTCCAACGATCGCCAAACGGCATCAAGCCAAAGGCAAAATCCCAGCCCATCCTCAAGACGAGGGATAAGAAGTGAGTGTCGGACAAGTACAAATCAGGTAGAAAGACCCACAATTCAGTGAGCATTGTCATCCGACCTCTGTCGGAGTAATTGCCTGAGCGTTTGACCAACAGTTCATTCACAACTTCGGAGTTGTTCACAACGATGACGTGGCTTCCGAGGAAAGAGAGGTAGTACATATCGCCTTGGTTCAATGAATAAGAGGAAGGTCATGTCTCGATGTTTGAAGGTGCTCACCGTATTCCTTGGCCCATCGATTGTACTGCAAGACAGGCCTCTCTCGCGGAATCTGGGTGGCATTCCCTAAGATTGGGAAGGAACGAGGCCCAGGTGGGAATGAGAGACGTCGTTTCATGCGATAGAATATCACGAACGCCACGATACCCAGCCCTACTGTCAACACATTTCCGGTTGTGGAGAGCATCTAGGAATTTGTGGCGTTGTCGGGCCAGTTGAACAGAATTGAGCGCGTTGGGCAACATTTAAGTACCGGTACCCCATTCGCCTGAAATCAACTAAATTATCTTGCATGGCGGTCAACAGCGGAATTAGATACACTTACATACAGTATGCAACAACCCCGGATTCCGACATGGTTTGAGAACTGGGAGCACTGTTCATGGGAGGGCCTCGAGCGACGATAGAAGCTGCCAACACGAAAAATAATGGACTCTTGACATGAGTACCATCTGGAAGTAACCTAATGCGGGAGATCAAGGTCGGGCAAAAAGTATAACAACTGGTGATGCACCAGAAACATCAGAGCTTCGGCAGGCGCATCTCAACGCTATCACCCACCTAATCGCCTTTTACCAAACCTCAGACGGCATGCTTCGCACCACCTCAATCCACAGAGACGACTCGTATATGCTCTTCTGTTGACAGATACCCACTACACAGATACAGGACTGGACCAATCTGAACCAAGCCGGGCTTTACAAGAGCTTGTAATTGAAGTTGACGCGAATGGTCTCCGACATGGGCTGGCGCTTCTAAAGATTCTGCGCGAAACGCTGTGCGCTGAAAGTTCACAGCTCGCATCTCCATCATTCCGAACATACCTCATGTTTTTCGGAGTGGTTGCTTGCTACGCTCTGAAGCAGAATTACCGGTCGTTCCTAGCGACAATGGTAGCATGTTTATATCTATATGAACAATCTCACTATTATTATTGAGGATGTCATTGTGATGCCTCTCCACTCATGGTATCCAGAGATTTAATACTATCGAACGCTTCATTTCAATCGGATATCCCTGATCAAGCCCATCTCGGCCGCTCCTCGTGGCTTGATTGTGCATGGAAATGGGTGCGGGTGACTAGAAAACCGTGAGTAACAGCCAACCACAGCATGGTCATGTTCACACACTTTATAATCCCGAGCATAAACAGATCGTTGAACTCCGACTGCGTCTCCAGGGGCTTCAGCGGTGACGTGATATTGAAAATCTTCAGCACGTATGCAACCACAATGAAAATTTGAGCCTCGGCCAAGAAACGCCCTGCGCACTTCCTACTTTGGTGTCAGGGTGGATTATGATACCATGGTATGTTGTAGTTCATCACCTCCTTCCAAACCCGAAGGAATCTGAGGATGCATTAGAGGCCACGCAGGTCCTCTTATCGGGCGACAAATATCTTTCAGGCTTTAATTTGTAAGGCTCCGGATACGTCTTCTCATCGTGTGCGATCGCCCTGGATCAATCGTGAGAGTCTCCCGTAACGAAGGGTGCGACGGCGAGCCGTACCATACATTTGCTATATCAAGATCAGATTGTGACCGAAGAAGTCAAAGAAACTGCGATGCCACGCACCCATGATAATGGCTCCTGCAGGAATAAGGTATCCATCGTAGATATCGTCGTGAGTAGTGGTATGTGGAAGCGCTTTGAATCGAACATCGTCAGGAGGGATATCTTTACTGAAGGAAGTATGTCGTACCAAAGGGAGCAATTGAAGCCCATCGACCGACTTCGATACACAGTGCATCAATATAAGGTAAGGATGCTCTGTCGGAGAACTCCGGGAGACGGCCTCTGCAGACACGATCGAGCTCCTCTTGAGCCGCGCGCTGAGCCTCGGGATGTAGGGTCATCGCTAGGAAAAAAGACATAAATGTGGATACGAGCTACTAAAATATATCAGTGGAATAACGGCCAGGTTTATTCGAAAACGAACAGTATCCGTCCCAGCTATTAAATTCGAAGGATCAGGACGAAGCCATGACCATAATAGGATCCAACGACGTCACCTGTATACCCTATTCCAGCACAGTTACGAATAGTAGTAATATCAATACCCTCTAAATTGGATTCCTCTGAGTCGTTTATGTGGTCAGCAACAAAACACCTTGATGCCTTTCCCTCGGCCTAAGTATCGTTGTTTCCAAGTATCAGCCATAATTTCGCCATGAGTCGAGACATAGGACCTTACGATCGAAGACAGGGCCAAGTTGAAGGGAAGATTGATCATTGCATATGTCAATTTCTTCCATTCAACCGCGCGCCGTTTGAAGCTCGCGCCTGGGAACCACGAAGGAACATACTTGACTAGGGTCTGGTGAATATTGTGGAGCGCTTGAGTGCCAACGAATGACGTACGTATGGGAATAGTATCGACAAGATACTTCCCCGGAGTAGAGGCAACTTTGAATCCGTTCAACGCCTTCTCCGTGATGGACACGAAATGCTCATGTTCATCACCGATATGAAAGCCGTACATGACCCGGGTGATGAGGGTTGTCACAGTTCTGAAAGGGTACCCCTCCTGGGCTCGGTCAAGTACTTGATAGTCGAACAACCTTTGACTCACCGATGGATATGTATCTTGAAGTTATCGGGAGAATGTAGGAGGTTGACAAGTAGAGAATGAGCACAGTCTGACTGGGTTTGCTGCCAGTTGGACGTGACCTGGGAAGGGCGAAACCATGCATCAAACAGTTTACGGTGGTTCTTCCATCGTTCACCATAGGGCATTACTCCAAACGCAAAGTCCCAACCCATTCTCAATCGATGAGTAAGACAAGAAATAGTGTGGTCTCACAAGAAGCCACTTACAATTCATTGAGCATAGGCATTCTGCTTCGATCAGAAGAATTTATAGAACGTTTTACCAAAAGCTCATCCACATGCGTCGAAGAACTAAGGACGATAATGTGGTTTCCGAGGGTGGATAGGTGGTAGATATCACCTGAGGGTGGATCATAGATATTTCGTATTTCCGAATGGCAACGACGACCTACCATACTCTTTCGCCAGGTGCATGTATCCCAGTGCTTGCTTCTCTTGCGGAATCTGTTTGATGTTCCCCAGAAATGGTAGGGGGCTTGGCCCAGGTGGGTACGGGAGGCGACTCCTACGCACAGAGCGGAAGGCTAGTAACGCATAAGTTGCCAACCCTGCAACCAGAAGGATATAGCCTGTGGACAGTAGCGGGGAATCATCGATCATAATGTCCGTGGCCCATCACAGAGGATAAGACCAAGTATATATATACAGTACCGGCATCATGCGCTCTCTCAACATTTTCGGATTGTGTGATCAAGACACCTTATGGGAAAATTTGCTGTCTCGCACACTTGGTACGATCACGGCAGATACAGGAGGAGAATGTGATCAACGGGAATACGTTAACCTCAGGCCTCCATCTCTGCTACCGTTCTCCATCTAAGGCGCGATTGCGCGCCTCGGTCCTGAATACGACAGAACGATGTCACCCGAGTGAGACCAGTTTCCTGTCAAGGGTACTTAGCATTTCTCATATGCTTCTTGCTATTCCCACACCAGGCTTCTCCGTATTCAGTCTTTGAATTCGTTCATCGATCCAGGGACCATATCGTGAGGAACCACGTCGAGAGTAATCGCACTAGACCCAGGGGGTATCTTTGCTGGGATATGATCGTCGTCGCCGTCTAAACTGCGACGGCAAAACCTCGTAACCTAGTTTGACCTGGTGCACTCACTCTGTCATTTCCAGAGACCTCACGATACCACCACGAATTGAACTCGAAGATCAGGACATGCTGTAAATGTAGTCCAGGGTCGCCGTTTGATGACAGCACCAAGGCCGTACACGTGGTTGCTAATCATGAGATCGCCGTTCTACCCCGAAGGCGCCAATCAGCAAGGCACAGGTATTTGGCGCTCATGACTGCGGACGGTTTCCGACGAAGGCTCCTCTGAGCGAAACAACTTGCTCTTGTCAGAGCTACAATCCTTGTGTTCCCGATGGCGAGAAGTGATACACTGAGGTTCTGGATGTCAATGATCGGTGAGATCGAAGTCCTCATGGATGGCAGAGTACGGGTTGACTGAAGACTAGTCAGGATTAGTCATAATCAGTTCCCCGAAGTCGAATAGGGGGGTTTGGGTTTCGGCTTTCAGGTGCGGAAGTGGTCAGAACAGGGATAACGAGAAATCGCTCGTCGTGACGTTGGGATCATCGCTGTGGTTGCAGTGTCATTTAAGTCTCCTGCGGTTTCCCCTATCACGACGACGATACTGAGCATGAGTTTCTCACTATGTTTGTACGCTAAATGAGATATATTTGCAGTCAGAGCATCCGCTTGAATGGTTGCTTGCATCAAGCTCACGATACTACAGAACCGATACAGCCCAAAATTCAATCCCTCCGTCTCATTCTGCATTATTGAGGTGTAGCATAAGATGCCCCCTTTATCAAGACTTCTGCACTCTGCTCTGCCCACGGGATAATCAAGCAATCGAACGGGAGCGGGTAGCTAAAGAATGCATCAGTGATGGGCCCTAGGCATTCATAGACCAGTTTACGGACCGTGTGATACAATCAGTAGTGAACAACCCTTCGGGATTTTGGGACACACGCTTTCCAGGGAGAGGTTTGATCGTGTAAGTCTTGAGAACAGATGCGACCAACAAGAAGAGTTGAGCATCTGCCAAGAATCGGCCAGGACATTTTCTGCAAATGAAACGTTTCCGCTCTATGGTTTCATAGCTGTGGATATGGAACACCAATCGTACCGCTTCCCATAGCCAAAAGCGGCTGAAGAAGGCGCAAAAGTATTGCACGAAGTACGTTCTCTAGATAAGAACCTATAAGGATCGAACCTTTCCGGTGTCGGGAAGTTTTGTTTGTCCCACTGTATCGCCCTTGCAGGAAGTGCTCAGTGCCACACATTGTGCCTCTCGCGCATTTGTCGACGTGCTGTGTATTGCCTGTAAGCGCCCAGGTTCAGTGGCCGATTCTGAAAGACTCAAGTATTTACCACTTACCTATGACGAGGGCTCCCGCAGGGATCAAATAACCATCGTAGATGTCGTCTTTTAGCGTCGTGTGAGGAATGGCTAGTATGGGGGCGAGCGTGACCCAGTCAAGTTTTGATGGAGATATTCTAGATGACCTACCAATCGGAACAACGTTTGCCCATCGCAGGAGCTCAATGCATATAGCATCCACGTACGGTAGCACCGGTCTGTCCGCAAAATCTGGCAACCGTCCTGAACAAACCTTGTCCAACTCTTCTTGCGCGATTTGCTGAATATCTGAATGCAATGACATAGACAAGAAGAATGCCAAAACGACGGACTTCGTCTGTCCTCAAATTAGATGAATCAGGCGTGGAAGAAATTAACAAAATCCCCACAGTATCAAGACCACCTGGTCGTCCAGAGTCCCGGTTTCTTTGTGTCAGCGGAGAACAAGTTCTGGCTGATAGGTGTACATACCCAGATAACCAGCAATAGCACAGTTACGTACCATGTCGAGATTATCAGCATCAGGCTCCGACTGTCTTAAGTCGTGGATGGCATTGGTAACAAAGCAAGGAGACGCTACGGCGTTGTCCTACGACGTAAAGAGGGTTGAGGAACAATGCACACTGCGTAGCAAAGGGCAACTACAGTGCCTACCATTGCTTCGCACACCTGTCTGAATGGATATTCGACCATGTTGTGGGTGATACGTCTCCATTTCTCGGCCTTTCGTTTGAATGCGGCTCCTGGGAACCAAGAGGGAATATATTTCACTGCAAACGAAAATTTATTAGCAGCGAAAATGACTGAGTCAGATAGAAGGACTCGGACACAAGGGTAGCAAATCAACTAGGAATGCACCCGGAACCAATGCAACTTTCAACGATGAAAGTGCTTTCTCGGCGATTCCTCTCAGATGAGCAGCGTCTCTACGCATTGGAGAACCATAAAAAAACCTGGTATTACTGGATTCAGCAAGACTACAATACGAAGAGTGATCAGAGCTTGCTGTAAATGCTATTTCATGGCCGCTCACTGATCAATATGGCGTGCAAAATCGTGGGGAGTATTCATGAGGTTTTGGAGGAAATCTACTATTTCTTCTCTCAGAAGAGTGTGGTGACAAGGAATCTTTGACGGCTTCAGGTAGTTTTCGAACATCTTTCTGTGATCCTTCCATAGAATTCCTGAATCCATCATCGCAAAGTTGAAGTCCCATCCCATCCTATGTATTAGTGAGCAGACATTTACCTCGATGAAGATTACAATTGACGTACAAATCCTTGATCATATGGAGCGGAGCACGGCCAGAATAAATTCTACTCCTTTTGGAAAAGAGATCATTGGCAATCTTTGGGCAGCTCACAACGATGATATAGGTCCCAAACGAGGATAGATGGTATATATTGCCTAGTAGATCATTGTACTGAGATCAGTCATGATCATTATGACAGACACTCCAACTCCGAGTCGCTTTGCTCACCAAACTCCTTGGCATACGCCAAGTACTTCGCTGCCTCATCGGGCTTTGGCATGTTAAACATGTTACCTGCAACGAGGAGACCTCTGGGTCCGGGAGGGTATGGGAGACGATGTCTCCGATTCTTACAGAGCATTCCATAGATAACAAGGCAAATTGAGAAGTTCAAGATTGCAGAGAGGAGGTTGGTCGATAACATCATGTTTGGCTTTTGGTTCTCTGTGCTGCCTTGCTTCATAAGATATATGTACTGCTCGATGACAGGCATCTTATGTGAATACTCATTCATGCGGTTTGCCGATCTGAGAAGATCAAATACTTGGAGCTCACCATTAGTAGATATCAGGTGCCCGAAAAGACGAGTGAAGAGAAATATCTTGGTGAAGCAAGTGATGATCGGCGAATAGAGCACTGCTTAGCGAGTGTGGTGAGAATAACAGGATTTCGCTGGAGTAATCCGGATGCCTATACTATCTTGTATCCGTGGCTGGTCGGCGATATTGAATCATAACCCACAGCGAAGACATGCTGGTGAGCACGAGACGACCAAGCGTTACACCTGAGTCTATTTTACACGCCTCTA
Source organism: Meripilus lineatus (assembly GCA_027627245.1). Classification (NCBI taxonomy): domain Eukaryota; kingdom Fungi; phylum Basidiomycota; class Agaricomycetes; order Polyporales; family Meripilaceae; genus Meripilus; species Meripilus lineatus. The sequence goes on along the minus strand of JANAWD010000570.1, from coordinate 3,479 downwards.
AGTTGCTCTTGTATCAGTTTGTTTAGAATTTAGGGAGATGTACCCTCCAAGAAAAACTCATAGTCATGGAATTGTCACCAAGAAGAAGCGGGAAAGTCCTAATCCGGCTTGCACGACTCCTAAATATACCTTTCCTTCTAGACGCATAGGCCTAGGCCTCCATACCAATGAATCCCCTGGGAGGACGATGGCAGTAAGGTAGCCCCAGAGCAGAACCGACTACATCACATGACTTAAATATGTCACGCTTACCCTGAGTCTGGTGAGAGAAACCCTTCGGGAAGATACGTCATGCGATGGGGGCAAGTAAGGATAAATCAACTTCGGAGGTATAATAGAAAATAATTATCCCTACAATTCCTCCGTTCCCTATTCACATATTTGAGAGTATTACAGTCGATGTTTGAGCTAGAGTAAAGTGGTGATTATAAACACTTGAACATTTGAAATTTCACAGCGCTGGTTTATAGTATATATGTTCACCGTATGCCCGCCGATGTTGAAAGAGATTCCCATGACCACTTTCCATATATGGCTCGACGCAAACGCTCTGTGCTTTCCGCCCTCGCAAATCTCGATGTTCACGCACGAAAAAATCATGGGAACCCTCCACAATCCGCAAAACAAGATAGAGAAAATGTACGATAGGAGTACTTCTGTATTGTTTATATCATCTCACAAAATCACAGATACCGTCCAAATATCAGCCATCCATTTCTGAATCTCAGGAACGCTTGAACCGCACATTCTCCAAGATCATTCAGCCAACAAACCTCCCCGACTCGGGTGTACATCCGGGCCAACAATCTCGACAACACAATATGGAAACAGTTGACAACATTTTTTCTGACATCACCCATAGTCAAAACATCCCTGCAACATCTTCCGAGTCTGTTCAAATAGCAGATGAATTTCTTCCACCTCCCTCCTGTAATATTGCACAAGCAGCTCGTGATGATTTAGATTTATTGTTACGACCCAGGAGAAAGTCCGGAGTAGGACACAAGCTATTTACCGGAAATGACCAGCTTCAGCTCCACATGGAGCAAATGAAGATATTCCTTCACTTCTATGTACACCCTTTTGAAGAGAAAGTCTTAACCTGGACACTCGCTAGTGTTCGGGTAGCTCAAGCATTTCAGAAGGGTACATATCATGCTCGCAAACTCCGCAAATGGACAAGAGCATTTATCAAGGACAGGCACGATCTACCATATTCCTATGTTCCCACTTGGAGTATATCTCTTCTTGATCATGGAGATCTTCGGGAGAAATTACTTGACCATCTCCGAACAGTAGGGAAGTATGTTTGCTCTCTGGATGTAGTCGAATGGACAGCGCTACCTGAAACACAAGCTACGTATGGCCTCCAAGGGCCTATCTCTCTTTCAACAGCTCAGGTTTGGATGAAGAAACTCGATTACCGTTGGAGAAAATCACCAAATGGCCAATACATTGATGGACACGAGCGTGAAGATGTTACAACATATCGGCAGCAAGTTTACCTTCCCAAACTCACCAGCTTCGAACCATACACTCGTAAATATGACCAACATGATGAAAAAATAATCGACACAAACGAAACAAGTATGCATCACCAACACATAGTCTGCTGGTACTATGACCAATCTACATTCTATGCAAATGATTGTCGAGAGGTTGGTTGGGTCCATAGCTCCGAGAAGGCAACACCAAAGGCGAAGGGAGAAGGGTCGTCGTTGATGGTAGCTGATTTTGTGTCCGCCGACTATGGGTGGCTCTGTTCTCCAGATGGAATAGAGTCGGCGAGGCTGTATTTTCGAGCGGGGAAGAATAGAGACGGATACTTGACTTGTCAGAGCATTCTTGAACAAGCTACAAAAGCAATGGACATACTTACAAAGCATTACCCACAAGACCAACACTACCTCGTTGTTGACAATGCTTCTCATCAGCTTGCACGTCCTCCGGATGCTCTCTCCGCTCGGTATATGACAAAATTCCCAACTCAGCCTGGCCATATTCCATTCGGAGTTGATACTGAGGTGGTTGGGGAAAATGGAAAGCGAATATTTGATAGGGATGGACAAGTGATGAAAAGGAGAGTACAGATGATTGGTGGCCTCCTCCCGGATGGTAGCCACCAGTCATTTTATTTTCCGCCAGACCATCCGAACGCAGAGGCATTCAAGGGAATGGTTATTATTCTAGAAGAACGCGGATTTGAACAAGCGCGTCAGCTTCGTGCTGAATGTGAGGGATTCAAGTGTCCCCAATGGAATCCGAACGCACCATGTTGTTGCCGACGTCTCCTCTACAATCAACCTGATTTTTCCTCCATAGAACCAGCCCTTGTCAGTCATTGTAGGCAGTGGGGTGTTGGGGTAATTTATCTTCCTAAATTCCACCCCGAGCTCAACTGTATTGAGCAGTGCTGGGGTGCCGCAAAGCGCGTGTACCGGCAATATCCACCATCGAGCAATGAACGCGTGCTCGAACAAAATGTCCGAGCCGCGCTCGATACTGTGTCTGTACAATCCATACGACGGTGAGTATATCGATTGGTGATTGTATCAATGTAATACTTACCTTATGACTCAGATTTCATCGACGGTCTTGCCGGTTTCTGGACGCCTATCATCGAGGGCTCTCGGGGGTAGAGGCAGCGTGGGCGTGCAAGAAATACCGTGGTCATAGAGTTCTCCCTAATGGAATCCTCGCAGAACTCGACCGTATTGATGGGGGCTGTTGATTTCGTAATCAGTGTTGCTTGATGTATGTCCTATAATGGTAATGATAACATCATCGCCGAGATATGCCGGGAGCTGCACATGACACATAACGCTGTGACATAGTCGTCGAAACTGCTCTGGGGCTACCTTAGTACAGCGGGTCCCGAAACGATGGGGCCCCTGCATCAAAGAGAGGTAGGTCCTGAGTCTGAACCGGAATGTTGGCCGAGTAGGCGGTGGCTTCCGAGTGGCTTGCGATCTTAAGCCTGATGGGATTGTTTCGGGAAATGCGAGGACATTTGAGCTCATCTGGGTTCTATTTTGTGGTGCATATGTAGGCAAAAGCGGTTGAAGAATTAGATTTCATGTTTTTATCTTCTTGCGTCGTAGTGTTCCAAGGACAACCCACAGGAGGAATTCGAAGCGATGTTGATAATGTCAAGTTCTCCTCTCATCAACAAGATCGAATTCTGCTGAAGGTTACCTTAAACATACCTACGGCAAGTATTGTGTCAAGAAAAGCGATAGCAAGGATATGTGCGCACTGACTTTATGATTGTTATTGCGGAACAATTCTCAGTGTTTTTGATAATGTCTCTGTCATTGATCTTATATTGCGACAGGCCTTGCTACTACCATTAGTAGTACCATATAACATAAATCGCGAATTGCTAGTAAGTAAGGTACTGTAGTACCCCGTAGAAAACTGCTGTTTGGACGGTGCTCGAGAATCCGAATGCAGGTGGCTTTCTTGGATGCCGCGGGATG